>JAJOOH010001915.1:0-18439 GCA_029582605.1 Solanum gracilifrons | reverse complement strand
AAGAAGAGTTACAAGGGGAAGGGGGTGAGAAGGAAGGAGTGATTAATAGTGTCCATTTTTCGCAATTCACATTCGTATGCCATTATGATTCTCTCATAATGATTAATGATAACTTGATCAGCCGTGGACACAATGACACACCTTGCACTTGAGCAAGTGTGTACATGTCAAGGTATAACTGATATTTCTTCCTTCTCCTACAGTGATGGGTTGTTAGATTGTAAATTTTTTTCCTAATTGATGCTTCTCATAGTGTTTTATGAATACATAGATTTAATAGCATCTTGATTAGGCATAACTTGTTCCTTTCTCTAATGTGGATTATACTGAAGGGAAGGGCCCAGAAGAAGATAACTTAAAAGGAAACAACCCATCTTCTGAAAACGATAGCTCAAAAGATACTGGATCTACGAAATCTCATCAGAAGCCCTTGGACTGGAGGGAATTCCGAGCATCTCTTTACATTCAGGAGCTGGTATGGTTTATGGATTACTTTCGCCAGTGTGTAAATCATCTTATAAACTAATAAGTCACCTCACTTTCCTTTTCGCATGATGATACTGCATGTTGATAATCATCTTTTAATGTGTGTCAATGACATGATTCACCATGTTTTCCTGTTTGAGGCATTGTTAATCAACTCTAGGATACTTCCACAACAACATACCCAGTGTAATCCCACAAGTGGGGTCTGGGGACAGTACCTCTGAGTTCCTAAAATTTTGTCTTCCGTGTACAAATGGCGTAACAGTTTGCTTAGAATGCACAGTTTTTTTTTTTTTTGATAACCATGGCGTCTAGGCCAAGCTTGTGCACACCTCGACTAATTTTATGGGCTACTTGCTACTCCACCAGCACAGGTAAAGGATAACTCTGTCCACCATGGCTTGGACAAATGGTAGGAAATCACCTAGTATATTTTCCTTTGCCACTGTTGCTGTTTGTGATTTGTTCAACAAAGTAAACATGTGGGAATGAGTTATAGGTCCTATCTAGGATAAACCTTTTAGTTCCTGTGATTTTCTTCCCTAGGACTCACTTGATATCATTCTTTTAAAGAGTGCCTATGTGCTTGTATTCTTCTGAGCATATCATTTAGGCATTTATCTATTTTTCTTTTTGTTTTATATATATCGAAATCTTCTCTCTCGGAGCTTGTCAAATCATAATTTAAATATACTAAAACATGCGTTTAAAGAATAGGGTTTCTTCTAAAACTCTTACAGCAGGCAGCAAATGCAGTCTCTGACACTCAAAAGCAAGAGGGAACAAGTTTTGGTCCCAAAGCTCTTCCCTTGAAGTGGGCGCATCCAATTTCAGCACCTGAGAATGGCTGTGTTCTTGTTGCCACTGAAAAGCTCGACGGAGTTCATACTTTTGAAAGAAAAGTAATTTTCCTCCTCAGATCTGGAAACAGGCACCCGCAAGAGGGTCCATTTGGTGTAGTCATAAACCGGCCACTAGGCAAAAAGATCATAGACATGAAACCCACAAATGTTGACCTGGCAACAACCTTTGCTGATTGTTCGTTGCACTTTGGTGGGCCCCTTGAGTCAAGTATGTTTTTACTAAGAACAGGGGCTGGTTCAGGGCTACCTAGGTTTGAAGAAGTGATTCCTGGCGTGTGTTTTGGAGCTCGAAACAGTTTGGAAGAAGCATCTGCATTGGTAAACAAAGGGGTGCTTAAATCTCATGATTTCAGATTCTTTGTTGGCTATGCGGGGTGGCAGCTTGACCAGTTGAGGGAAGAGATTGAATCTGGCTATTGGTATATTGCGTCTTGTAGTGCAAATCTGATATTTGCAGGTTCGCAAATTTCGTCATCAGAGAGTTTGTGGGGAGAAATATTACAGTTGATGGGTGGTCAGTATTCGGAAGTAAGTCGGAAGCCTAAGCAAGACATATAGCTTCTCAATGGTCACTTTACTGTCAAACCGAACACATTCAGTTTGTGTGAAGTCAAATGTACATAATGGTGGCACAGGTCCCTAATCTAGTAGAGTTATCGTTTTCCATTTCTGCATCTCTCTTAGACCCTGGTAATAAGTTAGTATATGATAAATGTATGTAAAAGATAATGTTTGGAGGATCCTAGTATGATTAATTTAACCTGGCATTGCTTCTCTATTTCTTGTTTTGGTTTGTTTTTGTGCAAACATGTTTTGGTTCATGTTGTAGGCATCCCTCCATCCCTCAACAACCTCCCTCTCTCCACAAGGAGTAGTACTCTATTTCAATGAATGTATAATATTGAGTATCAAGTATATATATATATATATACAAAAAATTTGGGTATGCGAATGTGAGCTGAGAAGTGATTTTGATGAGAACATGTTTACCTTCTACTCAGGATTTGCTTTTTCCCTTTCTAATTTTCTTGTCCATTTTTTCCTACACTATGGATATTATATTTATATATAAGTTACTCCTATATACTCCCTCTGTCCCATAATATAAGTCATCTTTTCCATTTGCACTTGCATTAAGAAATAAGGTAATTTTACCCTTGTGCCCTTATTTAATGTTTGTTATGACAACTTTGTGATATATGATGAAATGTTAGATTTCAAAAATATAAATGCACTTGGATGACTATTTAAATTTTACTTTTTGGAGCCAAATTTTTTCACCAATTGATCCAAAAATTTTAAAAAATCAAGTTTTTCCCACATCAATTTTCCTATATATTTTGTGTAAAATGTTTTTTTTTTATATTTTTATATATAAATTCTTAATGCAAACATGACAACATCACAAAATATTCAAATTCCATTACTTCAAATTGATCTAAATTTTCCTGCTGAATCTGTTGTTATTGATAATGAAATTAGACAACAAATGAATTTTAGTTCTAGTTCACAAATCATTTATTTTTTTATTTAAATAGTGCATAACTCCTTTATTTGGATCTTTATTTTTCTCAATTTGGCCTTCACATGTTTTGGTTGAGTCTTCTATTTTTACATCCTTTGAACTTTTTGAAATGTCATCTTCCTTGATAAAATTTGTTGAAGTTTCAACTTTCAAGATTATTTTTGAATTTTTTTTCATCTTTTATTTTTAATTTGTTTATTGATATTTTTTTTTCAAAATCAGATTTTATAGAATAAGTAGTGAATAAAGAAAGTAATTAATTAATGAATGAAGTACTCTCCCAATGAAATTAATTACTTGTAGATTTCCTATGTTAGTCAAAGTAAATACATTTTCAAGATTAATTAATTAATTAATTAAGGCTATAATGGGTAAAATATGCATAAATTTTATAAAATGACATATATTGTGGTCCAATTATTTTTAGAAAGGGGTGACTTATAATATGGGACGGAGGGAGTAGTAAACTAGTTAATCAAATTTCGTTTCGCACGGTCATATTTTCTATATTTAATTGATATAAAAAATTTAAGAAATTGCAATACTTATATATATATGAAAAAATCAAATAGAAATAACAATAAAAGAAAAAAAATAGTAGAATTAAATTAGTTTCAAGAAAAGAAAGAGTAGAGAATTATAAGTTTTCCTCGGACAATACAAAGACATATTTCTTTATGCACCAATTTATATATGTTGCTATCTCAATTTTTGGTGTTTTAAATTATTTATATTATTTTACTAAATAATATCCTGTATGTAATACTATTTACGTCTATAAATTTACTTAACTACTTCCTCCGTCCCATTTTATGTGGCATCATTTCCTTTTTGGTCAGTCTAAAAAAGAATGTCACATTTCCTTATATGGTAAGTACTTAAAAGTATAATTCCTCTTTTACCCTTATTGGTCTCACTTAATCTTAAAGATAGTACTCCAATATATTTATGAAGAGAGAGAAAAGTGAGTCTACTTTTTAATATGACTATTTTTTGAAGGGACAATTTGGTAAACGTTTCAAAGTCTTCATTTATTTCTTAAACTTCGTGCCCGGTCAAATGTTGCCACATAAAATGGGACGGAAGGAGTATTTAAATTTAGAGTTCATGTAATTTCTCTTACTTATAATTTAACTTTTTCACAACTATTACTTTAAAATATGAGCATATTAATTAGTGTAATTGATAAAATTAATAGCCTAAACTTTTTTTATATATCTATACAAAACTTTCATATGAAAAGGATAAAAATTGTAATTCTAAATTCAAGAAAGAAAGTAGAATTTATATTCAATTCACACATTTACTAATTAATTAATATTTCATTAAAAAATACATTAAAAATTAAAAACAATAAATACACAAGAGAGGTCAAATACAATTTTGTATAGAAACTGAATAATTGATGTAATTCAAACACTACATAAATATGAAGAAGTTAAAAGTGAATATTAATGATTTCATAAATCAATATGTGGATGAGTTTTGATTTTCAATAAACAATATGAAAAGCTTGGACAATAAATGATAATAATTGTGACTTTTATTCTCATAAACTAATAAAATAAATACGAAAATAGGGGAATTTTTAAAATTTTTTTTATCTTTTTTGGCTGGTGCAACATTTTTTTTATTGCCAACTTTAATCATGGTTCATCGTGAAATGTAATAAACATAAATGAATGTTGGGAATTTTTTTGAGAGTTACGCGTTTCCAGTTTTTAAATATATATTAGTAAACAATTATCTTATTCTTTAATTGACTGATTATGTAAATATTTTTTAGTTTTTTGAAAATTAGATAAAAAGAGAAATCTCATAATTAGGAGAGTTAAAGGGATGGTTTAATTTTTTCCAGGCTGTTTGAAATGATATTTCATTAGACTACTCTGTTTTAATAAATTTTCATTCTTTAAGGAGTAAATGAAAGATTTGAGTGATAAATATTCATGCCTTTAAATTTACAATAAAGAATAAGAATAAGTGGATTAGTAAAGTTTGAGATATTTAAATTCTTACAATAAATAATAGAAATTAATGAAGGAAATAGTAATTGACACATTTTTAAAAAGTAATAATAAATAAATAGAAATATAGTGAAAATTACAATAATAAAAAATTAAATAAAATGGATAAACAGCATCATTGGCAAAAGAGAGGTTTCAAATCACTTTTTTAATATTTAGTATTATATAATATATAGATAGATATAAATTTTTCATTCTTCATGAAAAAAATGAAAGGTCTTTAAATAGGAGTTAAATATTTAGGTCTTTAAATTTACAATAAAGAATAAGTAGAATAATAAATTTGAGACATTCAAGTTTTTACAATGGAGAGAGTAGTAATAGACACTTTTTAAAATAATAATAATAATAATAATAATAATAATACTAATAATAATAATAATAATAATAATAATAATAATAATAATAATAATTAAAATATAGTGAAATTATCATTAAAAAAAAAGGATCTTTGTTCCTTTTTTTTTTTTTTTTTTTTAAAACGAAAGTATTGTATATAATGTTTATAGTTTCTTTAATTTTTCTTAAGAATTATACAAATACTTAAGTTTGTTGTCAACTTTTTTTAATTCATTGCTTGGATAACTTTTTTTCCTTTTTGTAAGTTATCAAATTTTTGCTCTTTAAAATGCTTCTAATCGTAGTGTCATATTAAGAATGCATTTCAATATGCAAATTAATGGTAACATCGAGTACATAATGTTCATTTTAGAATGTTGCAAAAAGCTATCATAATAAAAATTTACAAGAACTATTCATAATTTTAACCTAATGAATTATGTATGTACAACTATAGTGATATAGAAGAAAAAAAAAGATTTTTTTTATCAAGTTTCTCTTTCTCAGTTTTCTGATTTGTCTTACTTATCATTTTTTTTCTTCCAATTACGTTTTAAAAATACAACTTTAAGAAAAAGAAAATGTAAAAAAAATTAATTTAAAAAAAAATAAATTAAGTTCTTCAATAAAGTACATAAATGAAATGTACAGAAGATGAAAGAAAAACTAAAAAGATCAAATTACTATAATAATAATTTTAGTAAGACTCTACATCATTATCTTTGGAAATTCACAATTTTCTCCACTCTTGTATCTTCCTCAACTCTCTTCTTCATCCCAACAAGCACAAATTAAGAATATACTTATATGAAATTGTTAGTTACTCCATGATTTTATTGGTCTTGAGTTTATTCAATTTAGTTTCAAAGATTAATTAAATTGACTAAAAATGAATAAATAATATCATATAAATTATTAAAGTAAAAAAAAGTATAATTTAAAACATTAAAAGAAGCGTTTTAACCCATAGATTCTTTACAACTTTGTTGAAGCAATTTATCTACTTTTGTATCTTCCTCAACTTTCTTCTTCATCCCTACAAGCACAAATTAAGAATATTTATGAAATTGTTAGTTACTCCATGATTTTATTTGTCTTGAGTTTATTCAATTTAGTTTCAAAGATTAGTTAAATTGACTAAAAATAAATAAATAATATTACATAAATTATTAAAGTAAAAAAAGTATAAATTTAAAAATTAAAAGAAACATTGTACCCATATATTCTTTAAGACTTTGTTGAAAGCAACCATATGATATGATGATTAGCGTTTTAGCAATCATATGATATGATGATTAGCGTTTTCTTCTTCACCCTACTGTATGTTAGTTAAATTGACTAAAAATAAATAAATAATATCACATAAATTATTAAACTAAAAAGAGTATTTAAAAAATTAAAAGAAATATTTTTACTCATACATTCTTTACGACTTTGTTGAAAGCAACCATGTGATGTGATGATTTGCAGTTTCTTCTTCACCCTAATGTATGATATGGTGATGGAGAAGTGAAATAATAACTTTGAATGAACATTTTCTTGATGAAAAATATGAATTTATATAGAAAAATAGGAGGAGTACCATAAGGTGTCATAAACTAATAAATTTAATTTTGTGGGTTATGAAGATTAAAAAATGAAGTTATGAATATTATTAAGATTATACGTTGAAGATGTGTGAGTTATTAGTAATTATCTCTTATTTTATTAAAGATATTAAATATATATTATAGTGATAGGTGGATGTTAGTACTTGTGGCTTTCAACTTTAAAACTCTGAGCTCTCTTCTCTCTCATGCGTAAACCCTAACTCTTAACTATAGCTACCAGAATGGCCAATATGGTCGCCGACCAGCAGCCTATTGCTGGTCAGGCCCTCTCTGATTCTTTATTCCCAATTCTTCAACATCCTAATGCCAATAAGCTCAATGCAAAGTTGTCTAACGTTCCTAATAGTTTGCCTGCGGAAAAAGTACAATATGCGGATATGTTGAAAGACCCAAAACCTCAACAACCAGATGAGGTAACACCCATCCCAATTAAACAGATTCAATACGTAGAGGGTGTGCCCTGAATCACATGGACGGAGGAGGAAGTGCATAGAAGAAATGTGATTAAAAATTTACAATTTGCAGTTATTGAAATTTTTTCATATGGTTGGCCAGAACTAGATGATCTAAGAGTCTAAATCCCTAAACAATTACTAATCAAAGGAGCATGTAATATTGGCCTTCTAAGAAATAGACATATATTAATGCGATTAAACCGGATGGATGATTTGTTAATATAATGTCGAAAAATGCGTATTACATTGTTGATAAAGATAGATATGCGTATCAAATGCGGCTGCTAATCTATGATACCAAATTCAAACCAGATGAGGAAACCACTCAAGCTATGACTTGGATTTCATTCCCACAATTGTTACCCGCCTTTAATGGTAAAGAATCCTTGTTCTCATTAGCATCGGTTGTGGGGATCGGAAGCCAGTGCAGCTAGACTCGACAACCATTAACAAGACTTGTCCAAATTGTGCGAGAGTAAAGGTTCAAGTGGACCTTCTTGCTAAACTTCCTAGTGGGTAGAGATTGTAGCAGTCAGTCCAAGATTGAAGAACACAAGGATTGATCAAATCAAAATCCAATATAATTTCCTGCCTAAATACTATCGCACTTGTAAGTTGCAAAGACACGATGAAGGAGAATGTAAAATTATGCATCCGAAATTAAAGCAGGACAAAGCACAAGAGGACGGAGAAATACTTCAACACCAGGTACATGGGAGATACTCTCAAAAGAGACAGAAAAGGTTTGTCAAAAGGTGGTGCCTGACCCAAAATAATTTCATCATGGATAGGATTAGAGATAAACATGGTGAACATGCTGCAAGTTCCAAGGGTAAAACAATGGTGATGACTGGTAATTCCTTTGACTGTCTGATAGAACAGGCACAACAAGATCATCCTGATATAGACAAATCAAATCAAGTTATAATGCAATAATCAAATAAGGAGGGATTCCAACAAAGTAAATTTAACTTCCCATCAAAGAGCAAAGCTGATGCATGGAGGGATGTGACCATGACTCATCAGGAGAAGCCTGATTGTAAGGATGTTAAAAACAACAACAATTGTGGCAATAAGTGCAGTACTCTGGAGGATGGTCACTACATACAAACAACAAATGAAAAGGTGGAGAAGAAGACAAATAGCAGTGATCAACTAAATTGGAAGATAATGGCAGCTAAACTGTTGTTCATGATGAAGATCAATCATTTGTAGGTGTCCAAACTTCAAATAAACAACCATTACTGAAAGACATAGTTGATGTTGAGTACCCTATACCTCTTTAGGCTGGGAGTTAAAGAAAAAAAGAGATAGAAATGAAGGGGAACAATCATTAGCTACAGATGTGTCAACTGAGATTGTATACATGAATGAGTTAGTTGATGCTGAATATCATATACCACTCCAGATGGTACCTTCAAGTCCTTTAGATATGTCAATGGGTACAAATATGAATCACGAAGAACATCTTCCTTTGACTCCGTATACAGGGAAAGATTCTCTTATGCAGGTCTTGCATGAAATTGTAGCTCATCAGTGTTTACATGAGGATAGAATGAGTAACACTATGAAAAACAGTATATCTGGGGTGGAGGATTAGGAGGTCAATAATGACGAAAATTCCAGAATGGTTGAAGTAGAGGCAGGGTTGTCTCCTCATGTAGTTACAAAAGGTAAAAGAGGCAAAAATGAAGGGGAGTACATCAAAGCAGAAAACATTGGTGTGATAACAAAAACCTCACTAAAGAGAGGGGCTAAATCAAGTGTTAAAGAAAGTACAAAGCTCAGGTATGGAACATTAGATTTGTGAGAAATCACAAGGCTTTTCACAGAGTCCAAATGTTAAATAGGCACCACAAGTTCTTCATGATTGCACTACTGGAGCCCTTTCAGGATAAAAGAAATATTCAAATCTTCAAGAGGCGATTGGGGATGAATTATGTCAATTAAAATGTAAATGACAAGATATAGGTATTTATATAGGATCATATTTAAGTTGGGGTGATTGCTGATTCTGAACAACAATTAACATTACAATTAACTTTGGAGGAGGGTAAGATTAAGCTTGTGGGATGATCTTTCCTCCATTAGATATACTTTGACTCTCCCCTGGCTAGTAGGGGGTGATTTTAATGTTATCACGGGGAATGAGGAGAAAATTGGGGGTCTGTATGTATATCCTCAAGAGGTTGAGGACTTTGCCTTTTGCATAAATTCTTGTGACTTATTTGATGTCCATTTTAGTGTAAGCCCCTTCACATCGTGGAATGGGAGGGCTAATGAAGCCTGTATTTTTAAAAGACTAGACATGGTGGTGATAAATCAGGATTTAGTGGATGTCTTGTTAGCCCAGGAGATATAATTGCAGATATAAGGAAGAGGAGAAAGCCTGCAAATGTTGTTATTAAGCTGGATATGGCTAAAGCTTATGATATAGTTGATTGAAAGTTTTTAATTCAAGTATTAGGAAGAATGAGATTTAACAGTATGATGCTAGATAAAATCTGGAGGTTAATTGCAAATAGCTGGTATTCCATTATTATTAATGGACAGTCTCAGATTTTTTTTCATTCTACTAGAGGGGTGAAACAAGGGAATCTCTTATCTCCTGCTCTTTTTATCCTATCTGCTGAAGTGTTATCAAGGGATTTAAACAATCTATTTGAGGATAACAAGTTCAAGAGTTTTCGCATGCCTAAGTGGAGTGACAACATCAATCACCTTGCATATGCTGATCTTTTCTTCCGGCCTTGTTGTGATAGGGGGGAGTCACTCTTGCGTTGTCTCTCTTGGGTAGGTCAGTCTCGCTCTCTCTTGTCGGTAAGTATATCTGTTATGGTATTGCTGTCGTGCCGTTCCAGTAGTGTTTGTGAGTTTTTCGTTTTGAGGGGGGATCTGCTGATCCTGTTTCATTGGGATTAATTATGCAAACTCTTGGAAGATATGAAAAAAAGTCTGGCCAATTGATTAATAAGCAGAAGAGTCAGTTTTTTTTTCTGTATAGCAAGACTGCTAGATGAGTCATACAAGGGGTGAAAGACATTACAAGATTTGCTAGAGGAAAGTTTCCTCTCATATACTTGGGATGTCCTATTGGACATGCAAGAAGGAGAAAAGTTCATTTTTTTGAACTTATCAAGAAGGTGCAGTCTAAGCTTCAACTATGGAAGAGAAAATTGTTATACTTTAGGGGAAAAGCTGTTCTTATTAACAGTGTACTACAAAGTATTCGATTCTACCTTCTGTCCACGCTTGTTCCTCCCAAGTGTGTGATTTATGATTTGCATAGAATTTTTGCAAAGTTTCTATGGAACTTCAAGGAAGATGGGAGAAATAAGCACTGGGTGGCTTCAGAAGATTGTTGTCTGCCCAAAAATAAAGGTGGATTGGGGTTCCGGTCTATGTCTGATGTGTCCAAGATATTATTTGCTAAATTGTGGTAGAACTTTAGGACCAAAATGTCTCTGTGGGCTAATTTTTTATGGAACAAATATTGTAAATCACATAGACCACAAGTGGTAAATTGGCAAGGGGGTATTCAAGTCTGGAAATAATGTTGGAAGCTAGAGATGTTATTGATCAAGATATATGGTGGGAACCTAAGTATGTTCATTCAAGCATTTGGTTTGATAACTAGACTTAATTAGGGGCATTGTTTTACTATCTTCCCATCTCAGACCAACAATATTATACATATGAAGATGTTAGTCAATTGATGATAGATGGAAGGTGGAACAATGCGCTATTGGGGTAAACTTTTAATGAAGAAGTAGTGAATCACATTCACAATGTACTAGGGCCATTAAGACACCAGGATGGATGGGATAAGGCCTGATAGATGCTCAATAGTTCAGGCAAATTCACTGGTAAATCTGTTTGGGAGGCATTAAGAAGGAAAGGTCCAAATTAGGAGGTGGTGAAATACATACGGCAGAAAGGAATTCCTTTTTAAAATTTCCTTTTTCATGTGGAGGTCGTGGAAAAAGAGAATTCTTATTGGAGAAGTACTAGTGAAAATCAAAGTTGTAATTGAAATGAATTTTGGTTGTTGAATAGTAATCACCAGGAATCTTTTAAACATTTATTTGTTCAATGTCCTGATGCTGGAAAACTATGGACAATGTTTGCAGGGACTGCTGGTATTGAATGTCGTGTAGTGCAAATGAATCAAATTTTTGATACTTGGTGGAAGTTTGAGTGTGCCCCTAAACTCAAACCTTTGATTGTTGCTATACTTAGTCTTATTGGATGGCAATTGTGGAAAAGAAGGAACAAAATAAGAAGTAAAGGCAGAATGAATTTTTTTGGAATTGATGAGTCCACAAATTGGACTCATTTAGGCTATATTTTGATAGAATTAGTTTCCTCAAATGCATATTTTGTCTCAATATCTGATGAAAACCCTTAAGTTTAAGGTATTTAGAGTTTGAGGCAAAGCATGGACACTACTTGGCAAGAAGAAACAAAGTGGCTGAAAAGAACGAAGAAATGAAGGCTTGAGGATCGCCAAGCCCAGTTGGCGAGTCGCCGATAGGCCTAGAGATCGCCTTTTGTTCCAATGTGCTGAGCCTTGAAGGGAAAGATCAAGTTGGAGATGAAATGGAGCAGTTAGTATGTCACCGAGTAGTTTCGCGAAGCAGTACCGTATCGCCCAACGACTCAAAGCGCGAAGAGGCTGAAGGCTAAAGTAAGAAGGCGATGAAATCGACCAAAATGCGGATCACCAAGTGTATCGGCGATCCCGACTAACTGCAACGAGTGATCCGCTGCATTACAAATTTTCAAACACTATAAATACTTGTTTAAATTACTAGTTTAATATGATATCACTATTATTATTCGAACTTTTAACAGTTTTTTGGAGAGTCTAAGTTTTAGAGGGTTTTGGAGACTTTGTTCTAAGACCTTGAAGATTCAAAGGGTTTCAACTCCAATAAATTGGACTTGGGTCTTGAAGATTCTTCACTCTTGACGTGTTTTAAGACTTAATTCTTCATACCAGTTGATGGAAGCTGATATTGGTATAAATTTTTATCTCTTTTACATGTCTAGCTAAAACCCCAGTTCTTGGGGTGTGATTTTGTGAATATGGGTTAGATTATATGTTGGGTCTTGCTTGTTGATGGTTTATTTGTTGTTTAAATGTGATTTAGTTTAGTAGTTGTGTATGAACTTAATAGAATTGTAGTTGCAAATACGATTTCATCTTAGTGTTTTTGGCTTGCTCGAGAAAGAGGTCGTAAAACTAAGACTACTAAATTGATAGCCGATGGTATTGGGTCGACATGGGTTCAGCTCGAGAGAGTGAATCCTAGTCCTTCTCCCACACATTCAGCTCGAGATAGTGAATGGGCTAAGGCAGAGGCTATTCTTAATGCGGCAACTCGATGTTCGAGAGAAACCAAGTTGATTCGGGGTAAGTTGCTCGAGCGAGAATTTACCTCCACTATAGTCTAGCCTAGTCACAAATACTCAACAATTTACTATCAAAAGCATGTACCCGATAATTTAGTCTATCCTGTATTCCTATCACATCCCAAGAATCCCATCTCCATATCTCATTTTCTTATATTTTTACTGTTTTTGTTATTAGCATAATACAAACCCCCATTGATAATTGACGCTTGCGTCACCCCTTAGATTTAGTATGTTTATATTCGATAATGTTAATAACTATGACTAATTAGAACTAAATTTTTATTTTTCTATTAATTCTCAAAACCACTCCCTGTGGGAACGATCCCAACCGGAAGGATGGGGAGAAGGACATGTATGTGCCTCCCTATGAGCGCCAAAAACCGAAGGATTCAGAACGTGGCAGGTCTGAGGATATGCTCTCTCGTATCCTCCACAAAGTTGAAGTGTCAGACAAGATTTTAAAAGAAATAAAAGAAGATGTGTCCACCCTTAGCCAGACCGTCACCTCCCATTCAGTGTCGATAAAGAAGTTGGAGACCCAAATGGGTCATATATCGTCTCATCTCAATCCGAGATAGCAAGGGGGTTTGCCTAGTGATACTATGGCTAACCCCAAGAATGAGGTTTAAAGGTGGACTTGCGTCGTGCCACAACGTTAACTAAGGCGCTGTTTGGGAGGCAACCCAAAACCCCATATTGCTTTCTATTTGTGTTTTGGTAAAATAATGGTGTGTTGTTTGTACAGGTTGAAGTGAGGAAAGTGTTCAAAAAAGTGCAGGGTGGCGAGCAACAGTTCCAGTCAGCGAGTCACCGAAGAAGTCGGCGACCCCGACCTAATCCGTCGTTTGACTCAAGACATCTTTAAATTGAAGTCTGTAAAACTCGACAAGCCACAAAGTTTATTGGTGAATCGCCGACTATTTCGGCGATCTCAATGGAAACCGCCGTTGGGACTCCCACACTCACTGGAGACTCTGTAAAACTCAGTGAGGTAAGTGAACACTTGGTGAAACGCCGAGAGGATAGGCGAGCTCGACTAAAGTCGTCGACTGGGCGAAAACTGGACGATTTTGCAAGCCAAAGGTTTAAAAGTTGCAAACTCATTTACTCTCCCTCGCTTTTCATCTGCCTAAACTCACACCTGCACTCTAGTTTCTATATTTCTTTCATTTTTAGAGTATTATTAGTGCTGATTTGTGCACGGGATTGGATTACATTTCTACCTAGCGTTTCAATCTTCTATTTGTCGACACCAAAGATTGGTTTTCTATGCCCCGTGTTCAGTTTATCAAAATTTATACTCATTTGCAATAGCCTGATCTTGTTGAAGTGCTTTGATCCTGCCTAGCATGATTAGATTTTTACATGCGTGATTTAATTTGATAATCTTGCTCGAGTAGTTGTGACCGTTGAGTTCTCGAAAATGCATGCCTTAAATTGGATAAAAATTCGAGGGGTTGTTTTTTGGTGTTATGAGTCCTACCTTAATTGTACTAGTGCATGCTTTGATTTTGTTCTTGAGGGTTGAAGGGTTGAATTCGAGAAGTTGGGTTGAAAATAGGCACATTGGGCCGTTTGGCGAGCTGGGCCGAGCTCGCCGAGCCACTCGGCGGTTCGCCTAATGTCCCCATCTCGCTTTTGATTTCGTGTTTTATTTGGTGATTGATTCTGTAACTTTCGGCGTGAATCTTGATGTCACCAAAAGGATTCGGCGACTTGCCGAAAGTCTTCTCTTTCACCCTTTATCTGCACCCCTTAACCTTTGTGCACTCGAACTTTTGGCGAGTTTGTCCTTGTTCGCCGAAAGCTAACGGCAACACGCTGAGTGATTTTTCCATTACCTATTTGCTGCAATTTTAGAGCTAATCCCTTTGGCGAACTTGATCTAGCTCACCCAAAAAAAAAATTTGGCGAGTCGCCCTCTGGTTTGGCGAGTCTGTCTGAAATTGTTCTGATGTGCTTTTTTTAGCTTTATCTAACTTCTCTTCGAGATTTTGTAGACGACTAAATCTAAAGCTACTGAAAGAATTACACCAGCTCAAGAGAAATCCAAAGGGATTGCGATAAAGGAGGATGCAGTTACGTCAAAAGGAAAAGCTTTGAAACTGCCCACAACTACTTGGAAAGGCAAGGGAAAAATGCCACTTTTGCCAGGAAAACCATTACCCTGGACCCTAATATTCCTTCATGGGCTAGGGGATTCAACAGGGCAGTGCATGTAATTTTTCTGGCATTTTCCACACTAAAAAAAACTTGGTGAAACTGACACTATTGTTCCTCCTGAGGTGACCTCGGGTACTGATGCCCAGGCTTAGGGTGAGGCATCGGGCACTGAAGCCCCGACATATGGAGCGACTGCATAGACAGGATCCCCTCTTTACCTCCCTCTCTGTCTTACTTTATTTTGACTTTTGGATTTTGTGTCACTTGCATTTGAGGACAAATGATTTTTGTTTGTGGTGGGGTGAGGCCTAGCTTTCTGCATATTTGTTTTGTTATTTTGGTGTTGAAATCTATAATTATGTTATACACTGCTTTTCGTGGATGCTTGAGCTGGTGGCTCATTTTGTTTTTTTATTGCAAATGATTTTGACCCTTCCCGAAAAATTTTAAATTTTCGCCACCTCCTGGATGTACTTGAATGTGGCTGTTCATTAGCAAATTTAAGTCTCAGTTTTAATCAATATCGATAACTCAAATAGTGCTCACAATCGAACGAACATGAAAGTGCGGCTACGATGAGACCAAATGAAGTTGCACAGACAATGTGTGAACTCTTTGCATCTCGTTGTGATTAGCCAATTATCAAATTGATTCTCTTGCGATGAACGTTGCACACTAGCAAAAGTGTAGAGTCTTGTTTGACTTTAGTGTCGATGCCTTGTGTGATGAGCTTACCGTGAACATTGCATGATAACACCTAGAATTTACCTCGTTGGTCCGGTCGACTAAGTAAGGCTATCTCTTGATATGATCTCAGGCAACTTCGAAGAGTGTGAGCCAATTTGACATATACCTCTTTTGTGGCCTACCTTGTGAGTGTGTGAACCTCTCTTGAACATCCCTTAAACCTTACCTTTCTTTGGAAGAAACTTGATGACAACATGACCTTTATTGACCCATTACCCTTAATCCTCGTGAATTGTGGTTGACTGAATAGCCAACTTATGCCAAAAGCCTAAGTTGGGGGTGTGGTGAAAAGAAAAGGGAAAGTCAAGAAGTGAAAGAAAGTCTCCGTTAACCCATGGTGTTGAGAAAAATGGAACCCCTCCATAAAAAAAACAAAAAAGAAAAAGAGAAGAAAAGAATGAAAAAGAAATGGGGTTCCCAAACAATCCATGGGAAGTGAATAATAGGATGACTTATGAGCACTAAAGAAAATGACGAAGGAAGAGGAAAGAAAGTGTTGTGAACACCACATTTCATGAGGATGAAACTTACTGAGCTTAAATGACCATACCTTTGCACTCAGCCCCATTACAAGCCTTGTAAAGACCTTTTTGATCTTGAGTGAGCTGGAACAAATGTTGATTGGAAAATACGGGTAAACCTATAAGTGAAAGCATGCATTGTGTTCTTCTTTGTGAGAGTGAGCATTGCATTTGATTTCAGAACTTTAAATGAGTAAACCATTGTGTGTGAGTATGGAATTATCCTTTGTGTGAGGGCATTCAAATACTTTTGCCAAGCCTGAACTTGCATTTGAAGCAAGTATTGCGAGCGTGAGAATCTTTGGTAATGGTGTGTCATAACTTGAATCTTTGGGTACACAGTTGATCCTGGCATGAGTAAATTGAGTCTTGTTATGTACATTCATGATCGAGTCTTGTGTAGCACTGTTTGAGACATCCTTTTTGAACTGCTGAACTTGAGTTTTACTTGAGGACAAGCAAAAGTGTAAGTTGGGGGTGTTGATGAGTTCACAAATTGGACTCATTTAGGGCTATATTTTGATAGAATTAGTGTCCTCAAATGCATATTTTGTTTCAATATCTGATGAAAACCCTTAAGTTTCAGGAATTTAGAGTTTGAGGCAAAGTATGGACACTACTTGGCAAGAAGGAACAAAGCGGCTGAAAAGAACAAAGAAATGAAGGCCTGAGGATCGCTAAGCCCAGTTGGCGAGTCACCGATCGGCCTAGAGATCACCTTCTGTTCCAGTGTGCTGAGCACTGAAGGGAAAGATCAAGTTGGCGATGAAATGGAGCAGTCGGCGTGTGGCTGAGTAGTGATATACCGTGAGTTTACGGTATTTTTAATACATTTCACTTAAGAATTGTGTGTGTCTAGGGACATTTTGTATTGGTTTTTATCTGTTTTGATCATGTTTTGCAGGAAAGATGTTTGGGCGCCGAAGTAAAGAGACAGCTGAAAAAAATGCAAAAAAGGGCATCTACGGAGGTGATCTACGGTCCGTAGGTCCATTGACGCTCCGTAGATGGTGATCGTAGATCAACAGGGCAACGCATGGAAGGAGAATCAGGGAATCTAACCAAGTGTGGAACCACGGTGACCATTGACGGTCTGTAGATTGATCTACGGACCGTACTGCTGAACCGTATAATGTGACTGTGAGGGTTCCAATACCTGGTTTTTGGAGAATTCTAAGTATGGAGCTACGGAGAGGGATCGATAGACCGTAGATCGGTCTACGATACGTACTGGTGTTCCGTCGTTTGCTTCAGAGAAGCTGATTTTTGGGAGCTGAAATATTTTCTAAGTCCTGGCTGACGGAAGGGACTCACGGACCGTAGATCCATTGACGGTTCGTAAGTCAGTCTCGTGGAATGAAGACGCGTGCCTGGACAAACTTTCCTTAGTTTGTTTCCCTTTTAATTTAGGACTTGTTTTCTATAAATAGGGTATGTAAACCTCGTTTTTGGGGGTTAGACTTCATTACTTTTATTCTAGTTTTTGGCTTTGGAGATTAACTTGCACTTTTAGCAATTCTTAATTTCCTAAGCAAGTTTTGGTGATTTTTACTTTTAAATTCAAGTTGAAATTCTGGGATTATTCTACTCTACTACGTAAGTTCATGATTTATTCTTTAAACATTATGAATTGTTTTCTTGCTAATATGGGTAACTAAATCCACAACTAGGGTTGTGGGAACTATGAGCGATTAACGAAGTATGAATAGTAACTAAGTAATTCCCAAATAGTATTTTGCATGCATTGATAATTCTTTCGTCTAGAAGTCTTTTTAACGGTGCGCAACGTTAGAACTCGCCTTGTTGCTACTTGCCTGACCAATGAGGTAGTTAATAAGAAAAGAATTATCAACATAGATTTAGTGTGATACTATCTAATAGAATTAATGTTGATTGGTGTGAGGGTGAAAACTAAGCCATACATCGATGTGACGTCTAATATGAGGTAATGGTAAGGGTTAGTAAATCATACACATGTAGCCGAATTAAGGTGCGGGGTGAATTTATCTAGATGTCGGACCAAGGATTTAGAGATACATAACTTATCGTTTTGCATGTATTACACTAGGAAGGGATTGCTATTACTAGGATTACGGAGTTATGAGCTTATGGGGAACACATACGCCCTAGTTTCTTTCCCAATTTGATAACAACAAAAGTTGAAATCTTTCTTACTAATTACTTTCATAATTTCCAAAATTTGTTACACATATCCCCCCCCCCCCCCCTTTTACTTATTTGTCTCGGAAATACATTGGCTAAATGAATATAATTGTTATTGAACT
>JAJOOH010001914.1:0-22311 GCA_029582605.1 Solanum gracilifrons | reverse complement strand
ATCTTAGACATATGTAAAAACATTTTCTATCGTACCCATTTGATGGAAACACTTATCGGTATCAATTTCTATCTCTTTACCATGTCTAGCAAAAACCCCAATTTTTGGGGTGTGATTTTGTGAATATGGGTTAAATTTACTGCTGGGTATTGCTTACTGATAGTCTATTTGCTGTTTAAATGTGATTTCGTTTAGTAGTGGTGTTTGAATTTAATGGGATTGTAGTTGCAAATACAATTTCATCTTCGTGTTTTTGGCTTGCTCGAGAGAGAGGTTTTAAAACCAAAACTACTAAATTGATAGCCTGTGGTTAGTGGGTCATCGTGGGTTCAGCTCGAGAGAGTGAATCCTAGACCTTCTCCTACACATACAGCTCGAGAGAGTGAATGGGCTAAGGCGAAGGTTGTGCTTAATTGCTTCAAATTGGTGTTCGAGAGAAACTGATTTGATTCGGGGTAAATTGTTCGAGGGAAAATTTACCCCCACTAAAGTCTAGCTTAGTTACAAATATTCAGTGATTTACTATCAATAGCATTTACCCGGTTGTTTATTTTAGCCTATATTCCTATCACATCCCAAGAATCCCGTCTCCCTATTTCGCATCTTCATATTATTTTTTTGCTATTTTTGTTTATTAGTTGAATACAAACCCCCCATTGATAATTGACATTCATGTCACCCATAGATTTATTATGCTTTTATTCGTTAATGTCTTTAACTATGATTGATTAGAACATAATTTTACTTTTCTATTTGATTCTTGACTACTAACTGCTCCCTTGGGACTCGACCCCAACCCTTGGTTGAGTTATATTACTACTCGCGATCGTTGGCACTTGAATTGAAAGTAATGTCCTGATGCGTGAAATCAGTAAGCCAGGCCAAGGGTTCGCTTGGGGCGAGAAATGGTTCTCGAGTGCCGACCACGTCCAGGGTGTAGGCTCGGGGAGTGACAAACTTGGTATCAGAGCACCGATTTCAAGAGTCCTAGGGATTCTATGAAGCCGTGTGTGTAGAGTCCTAGTTATCGGTGTGAAGCGCGCCACATCTATAATTAGGAGGCTGCAACACTTATGAAATTTTCTCACTTCTTTAACACTCATTTCGTGTGTTAGAGTTTGATCTCTAAAAAGTTTCTTCTAACTCGTGCTTGCGCGTGTATTCAGTTAAACATGCCTCCACGAAGAGTTGTTCGAGGTCGTCTTGCTAGGAGAAATATTGATGAGCAAGGGTTACCTAATGCACCTGAAGTGCAGCCCCAAAGAGAAGTCACGAATGCTGAGTTCAGAGACGCGATTCAAATGTTAAGCCAAGTTGTGACTAACCAAGTTGGGCAACAAAGAGGGGCTCGACAGGAAGAGGTTGAGGATTCGAGAGTTCTTAAGGATGAATACTCCAAGTTTCACTGGTTCAAGCACTACTGAGGATCCAGAAAGTTTTGTAGAGGAACTGCAAAAGGTATTTAAGGTTATGCACGTTGCCGATGCTGAGCGAGTGGAAATAGCTACATACCAACTGAAGAATGTTGCTAGGACTTGGTTTGACCAATGGAAAAAGAACAGGGCTGAGGATGCACCAATTTTGACTTGGACAAGGTTTGAGGAGGCTTTCTTGAGGCGTTTCTTTCCCCGAGAATTGAGAGAGGCTAAGATACGAGAGTTACTTACCCTTAAGCAAGATTCACTAAGTGTTCATGAGTACAGCTTAAAGTTAACCCAACTTTCTCGATATGCTCCGAAGATGGTTGCTGATATGAGAAGGAGGATGAGTCTTTTTGTTGCTGGGTTGTCCCGTCTGTCAAGCAAAGAGGGCAAGGCAGCCATGCTAATTGGGGACATGGATATAGCAAGGTTGATGGTCTATGTGCAACAGGTTGAGGAAGAAAAGCTTAGAGATAGGGAAGAGTTTAGAAACAAGAAAGCAAAGACAGGGAATGAGTCCGGGCAGCAAAAGAGTAATGTGAACCGATCTACATTTTGGCAAAATCAAAAGGGACTTGATCCATCATCTGCTAGTGCACCTCCACCAAGGAACAAATGTGAGTACAATAGTCAGAATTCTCAGCATTTCAGAGCCAGACATGCACAGTCTTAAAGCAGTGTGGCACAAGGAGGTAACTGGGCTCCTGCATGTGCTATGTGTGGTGGGGCTCACTCAGGTAAGTGTCGCGATGTCTCTATAGATTGTTTCAAGTGTGGACAAGAGTCACTTCATCAAAGAGTGCCCTAAAAACTGGCAAGGTAATGGGAGTTAGGGTAATAGATCTCAATCTTCATTAGTTGCTCCACCAAATAGGGCTGCACCTAGATGATCTACTTTCGATACTGGCGGAGGAGCAAACCGCCTTTATGGGATCACTAGTCGTCAAGAGCAAGAAAATTCTCCAGATGTTGTCACCGTCTGGTATGATCAAAGTCTTTACTCTTGATGTTTATGCTTTGCTAGACCCAGGAGCAAGTTTATCTTTTGTGACTCCTTATGTTGAAAATAATTTTGATGTTCTTCCTGAGAAACTTTGTGAACCTTTTTGTATTTCTACACCTGTTGGGGAGTCTATTCTAGTTGAGTTAGTATATCGTGATTGTGTCATTTCCATCAATCACAAGGACACCATGGTTAATTTAATTGAGTTAGACATGGTAGATTTCGATGTCATTCTAGGTATGGACTGATGCATGTTATGCCTCCATTGATTGTAGAACTCGAGTTGTTAGGTTTCAAATTACTAATGAGCCAGTTATAGAGTGAAGTAGTAGCTCAACAGTGCCTGAGGGTCGTTTCATTTCGTACCTTAAGGCGAGAAAGTTAGTATCCAAGGGCTGTGTCTATCACTTAGTCCCAGTTAATAACTCTAGTGTTCAGATACCTCATATTTAGTCAGTTTCAGTAGTAAAAGAGTTTCCAGAAGTCTTTCCAGATAATCTTCCCGGAGTCCCTCCTAAGAGAGAAATAGACTTCGGTATAGATATTCTTCTAGATGCTCGTCATATCTCTATTCCTCCATATAGAATGGCACCAGCAGAGTTGAAAGAGCTAAAAAAACAGTTGAAAGACCTCCTTGATAAGGGATTTATTCGACCAAGTGTCTCACCTTGGGGAGCTTCGGTCTTATTTGTGAAAAAGAAAGATGTTTCCCTTAGGATGTGTATAGATTACATTCAGTTGAACAAGGTTACTATCAAGAATAAGTACCCTCTTCCGGGAATTGATGATCTTTTCGATCAGCTTCAGGGTGCTTCTTGTTTTTCTAAGATAGACCTCAGATGAGGCTACCACCAATTGAAAGTAAGGGAATGTGATATTCCAAAGACAGCATTCAGGACCCGTTATGGTCATTATGAGTTTCTGGTCATGTCGTTAAGTTTAACCAATGCACCTATAACATTTATGGACCTTATGAATAGAGTATTCAAACCTTATTTAGATATGTTTGTTATCGTGTTCATCGATGACATTCTATTATATTCGAGGAATGAAGAACATCATGCTAGCCATCTCAAAATAGTCCTCCAAACTCTAAAGGATAAGGAGTTGTATGCTAAGTTCTCTAAGTGTGAGTTTTGGCTTGAGTATGTGGCATTCCTAGGACACATTGTTTCCAGTGATGGGATTAGAGTTGACACTCAGAAAATAGAAGCAGTGCAGAATTGGCCTACCCAACATCTCCAACTGATATTAGGAGTTTCTTGGGGTTGACTGGATATTATAGAAGGTTCGTTGAGGATTTTTCATCAATTTCATCCCCTTTGACTAAGTTAACTCAGAAAACAGTGAAGTTTCAATGGTCACAAGCTTCTGAGAAAAGCTTTCAAGAATTGTAAAAAAGGTTCACTACTACCCCAGTATTAACCTTACCGAAACGTATGCAAGGCTTCGTAGTATATTGTGATGCTTCTAGAGTTGGTTTGGGTTGTGTGTTGATGCAGAATGGCAAAGTTATAGCTTATGCCTCCAGACACCTTAAGGTTCACGAGAGGAACTACCCAACCCATGACTTAGAGTTGGCTGGCGTAGTATTTGCTTTGAAAATATGGTGTCATTAGCTTTATGATGTTCATGTAGATGTGTTCACTAATCATAAGAGCCTTCAATATGTGTTTAGTTAGAAAGAGCTTAATCTCAGACAGAGGAGGTGGTTAGAATTACTCAAAGATTATGGCATGAGTATTCTTTATCACCCAGGTAAGGCTAATGTTGTTGTTGATGCCTTGAGTAGATTGTCTATGGGTAGTACCTCCCATTTTGAGGAAGATAAGAAAGTGTTGGCGAAAGATGTGCATAGACTTAGACGATTAAGAGTTCGACTAATGGATTCCACAGAAGGAGGAGTGGTGGTGGTTAATGGGGCTGAATCCTCATTAGTGTCAAAAGTAAAAGAGAAGCAAGACCAAGATCCCATTTTGCTTGAATTGAAGGCAAATGTTCATAAGCAAAAAGTAATGGCTTTTGAACAAGGGGAGATGGTGTATTGAGGTATCAAGGTAGGTTGTATGTACCAAGGGTGGATGAACTTCAAGAAAGAATTATGAAGGAGGCTCATAGCTCTAGATATTCTATTCATCCGGGTTCCACAAAGATGTACCGTGACTTGAGAGAAGTCTATTGGTGGACTAGTATAAAGAAGGGCATTGCAGAATTTGTTGCTAAGTGTTTGAATTGCCAGCAAGTTAAAGAAGAACACCAAAGGCCCGGTGGTATGGCTCAGAATATAGAGATTCCAAAATAGAAGTAGGAGATAATTAATATGGATTTCATCACCGGTTTTCCAAGGTCTTGCAGGCAACATGGTTCTATTTGGGTGATTGTAGATCGAATGACTAAATCAACCCACTTTTTTCCGGTAAAGACTACCCATTCAACATAAGATTATGCAAGGCTATATATTCAAGAGGTAGTAAGACTTCATGGAGTCCCTGTTTCGATTATATTATATAGAGGTGCACAATTTACTGCACAGTTTTGGAAGTCACTCCAGAAAGGCTTGGGTTCAAAGGTGAACTTGAGTACTGTCTTTCATCCTCAAACTGATGGTCAAACAGAGCTCACCATTCAGACATTAGATAAGAGCTTGCGTGATTGATTTCAAAGGTAATTGGGATGATCACCTACCTCTCATCGAGTTCGCTTACAACAATAGTTACCACTCTAGCATCCTAATGACTCCTTATGAAGCTCTTTATGAGAGAAGATGCAGATCTCCAATTGGATGGTTTGAAGTTGGTAAAGCCGGGTTGATAGGACCAGACTTAATTCATCAAGCTATGGCGAAAGTAAATGTTATTCACGGGAGGTTAAAAATAACACAAAGTCGTAAGAAATCCTACACAGATGTTAGGAAAGGGGAAGCTTAGTCCCCGGTATATTGGCCCTTACAGAATATCCAAAAGAGTTTGTAATATAGCTTATGAATTGGAGCTACCACAAGGATTAGCAACGGTCCATCCGGTGTTTCATGTTTCCATGTTGAAAAAGTGCATGGGAGATCCTTCACTTATCATACCAACTAAAGATATTGGTATCAAGGATAGCTTATCCTATGAGGAGATTCCGGTTCAGATTCTAGATCGTTAAGTCCGCAAGTTGAGGACTAAGGAAGTAGCATCAGTCAAATTCCTTTGGAGAAACCAATTTGTTGAGGAAGCTACTTGGGAAGTTGAGGAGGATATGAAAAAGAGATATCAACATCTCTTTGAGCCCGGAGAAATTCCAGACCAAGGTACTAATTCTCTTCTTAGTACTCTTTAATTTATATACTTGATGTGTTAAAATTTTCTTGTTAAGTGTTTGAGTTGAACGTTAGATGTTACACTCTTAGCCTACTAAGAGTAATCTCATTCGAGGACGAATGTTCCCAAGGGGGAGATATTGTAACATCCCACACTAGAAAGAGCTAGAATTAGAAAGAGTCATTTTTGGAAAGAATGTTTCTAGATACCGTAGGAAATATATTTGAATTATCTTTCCAATGTCGCCGAGTTTGCGGGTTCCGAGTTCGTATGAATGAGATATGCCCATTTGAAGTTGGGTTGTTTGGATAAGGAAAGTCCAATCCGGATTTTGGATGGGTATTTTGGTCTTTTCCATACCCAATTAAATAACTCCTTTTTTGGTAATTACTTAGGGGTCTAAACTGAAGTTGGTCAGTTTACGCTTTAGAAATTTGAGTTAGGGTTTTGAGAGAAGAGGAAAGAAGAGGAGAAAAGAGGAGAAGGAGCAAGAATCGTCAAGATCTTCAAGAATCGCTTGTGGATTTCGTCAAGGGGTGATCACTACGAGGCATGTGAGACTTTCATAGTGTTGGGTTCATTCACCCACGCGCCAAACATGTTTATTTCAGCAAGAATTCGTCCTAAAAAGGGTTAAGATGTTCTTGATATGTGTCTTGAATTTGCTTTCGTTCTTGAATTGGGTTGAATTAAGGAGTTCTTGAGATTATTGCATCGAATTATAGAGTTGTTTTGGGTTAGGTTCTTGTGTACATTCACTGGGTATCTGAATCTGACGAGATTTTGAGAAAAATAGTCGAGCTTAGGCAAATTGGGGCTGGAAAATGAAGAAGGAAAAAATTGGGTGAATCTGGGTACAAAGTCCGCAACCCGGACCTATTCCTCAAATTTTGGGAAAAGTCTCTTCGCGTCGCAGAGTGGTCACGGACCGTTCTGCCTCAAAATTTATTTCGCGACCAAATAATCAAATGTATCTCCGCA
Organism: Solanum gracilifrons; assembly: GCA_029582605.1. Taxonomy (NCBI): domain Eukaryota; kingdom Viridiplantae; phylum Streptophyta; class Magnoliopsida; order Solanales; family Solanaceae; genus Solanum; species Solanum gracilifrons. Next base: position 15,604 of record JAJOOH010001914.1, on the reverse strand, counting down.
TCGCGGACTTGCTTCCAGGCAGAGATTTCTTGATCATTTCTTATGTTTATCTATCTAAAATCATTCCTAAACATCATGAGATCTTTCCTATCACAAATCACAATCCTTGAATCGATAAATTCAAATTCAAGGAAAGTTAAGAGTCAAGTAAAGTTGAGTTCAAAGAGTTTTCCAAAAGTCTTTCACAAACGTTTTAACTTTGTTTTAAGACTTAAGATTTGAGTTGAGTAAAGCGTAAGAGTAAAGTTCATTCTTCAAAGATTATACGAGAACTAAGTATTTCCAAGAGTCAAAATGTTATCACATTTGAGTAAGAAAGGAAACACCGATTTCAAGAGAGTTTTTAAGCTAAGTTTTGAGTAATTATCTCAAACCAAAGAAAGAATTTTGTTTTTACAAACATATGAGCTAAGTATATTTTGGGAGTAATATTGAGCACCGATATAGGGACGTGAGTTCATAATAACTCAAGTCTCCATAAACTATGTAGCCATCATGGGTAGAAAGGATCATTCTTTTTTAGATGATTCCTTAGTGCTTTTTAGCATAGACTAGTGGGTCCACTTAGTTAAGGCGTTCTATATGACGACAAAGTATAGGTAAATTTTGGCAGCATGGGCAAGATGATGTATCATTACATAGGCTCATAGTGGTGATTATAGGTTAGAGAAACTCCAACAGTATTAGATTACTTTTATGTAATTGAAGTTGTTATTGCATTTATTTAACAAATTGAATTGCTACCTCCTGCTTTAAATGCTTTGTATAAACTGCACTTTATTACTTTGCGTTTGAGTTGAGTTATTCATGAGTCGAGTAAAGCCAAGGTAAATGTTCCTTTCAAGCTTATGTTATGTTTAGTATTCCCCTTGCATACTTGTACATTCAATGTACAGATGCCAGGAGGCCTGCATCGTATTATGATGCAGACAGAGGTAACCAGAATCAACATCCAGCACCTCGTTGATCCAATTGAGCACTCAGAGTCAGTTGGTGAGCCTCACTGCTTTTCGGAGGACTCTTTTTACATTGTTTTTTTTGGTATTTTTCAGTTGTTAGGATGATCGAGGGTCTTGTCCCAACATCCCTCCTTGTTTTAGAGGCTTCATAGACAGTTAGTAGTCATTTTGTCTTTACATTATTATTTCGTATGTTAAGACTTGAGTTGCCATTTTGGCAAAATCGAATGTTTCTCCTTAAACGTTCCAAGTTTATTTTGAGACAATTGGTAAGTAAGCTAGACCAAGGGTTCGCTTGGGGCCAACAATGGTTCTTGAGTGTCGACCATGTCCAGGGTGTAGGCTCGGAGCGTGACATTTCTTGAGGTATTTTTATGTCTTTTTCTTGATTTTTATATTTTTCGAACGTTTACGAATTAAAATTTTGATATTTTTCGGGCAGTCACGAAAAAATGTGAAATTATGATATTTTATTCATATCGATACTTTAAGGTGACTGGTGCGATTTAGGAATTTTTTGAGGTGTTTTTATGTCTTTTTCTTATTTTTATATTTTTCGGACGTTTACGAATTAAATTTTTTGATATTTTTTGTTGTAGTAACGAAAAAATGTGAAATTTTGATATTTTATTCGTATCAATATTATAAGGTGTCAGGTGCAATTTGAGAATTTTTTGAAGTGTTTTTATGTCTTTATCTTGATTTTTATATTTTTCGGACGTTAACGAATTAAACTTTTTGTTATTTTTTGGGCAGTCATGAAAAAATATGCAATTTTGATATTTTATTTATATCGATATTCTAAGGTGACAGGTGCGATTTAGGAATTTTTTGAGGTATTTTTATGTCGTTTTCTTGATTTTTATATTTTTCGTATGTTTATAAATTAAAATTTTTGATTTTTTTTTGGAAAGTCACGGAAAAATGTGAAATTTTGATATTTTATTTGTTTCGATATTCTAAGGTGATAGGTGCGATTCGGGAGTTTTTTGAGGAACTTTTATGTGTTTTTCTTGACTTTTATATTTTTCGAAGGTTTTCAAATTAAAATTTTTGATATTTTTCGAGCAGTCACAAAAAAATGTAAAATTTGATATTCTATTTGTATCGATATTTTAGGGTGACTGGTGCGATTCGGGAATATTTTGAGGTATTTTTATATCTTTTTCTTGATTTTTATATTTTTCGGATGTTTACGAATTAAATTTTTTGATATTTTTCAATAAGTCACGAAAAAATGTGAAATTTTGATATTTTATTCATATCGATATTCCAACGTGACTGGTGTAATTCGGGAATTTTTTGAGGTGTTTTTATCTCCTTTCTTGATTATTATATTTTTTGGACGTTTACGAATTCAAATTTTTTGATATTTTTGGGCAGTCACGAAAAAATGTGTAATTTTGATATTATTTTCCTATCGATATTCAAAGGTGACTTGTGCGATGCGAGAAGGTTTTGAGATATTTTTATTTCTTTTTCTTGATTTTTAAATATTTTGGACATTTACAAATTAATTTTTTTATATATTTCCGAGCATTTATGAAAAATGTGAAATTTTAATATTTTATTCGTATCCATATTCTAAGGTGACTGGTGCGATTCGGGAATTATTTGTCTTTTTCTTAATTTTTGATTTTTCGGACATTTCTGATTTAAAATTTATGTTATTTAACGAAAAATCACGAAAAAATGTGAAATTTTGATAGTTTATTTGTATCGATATTCTAAGGTGATTGGTACAATTCGAGAATTTTTGAGGTGTTTTTATGTCTTAATCTTGATTTTTATGTTTTTAAGCAATTTCCGAATTAAAATTTTTGAAATTTTTTGGGCAGTCACGAAAAAATGCTTAATTTTGATATTTCATTCGTATCGATATTCTAAGATGACTGGTGCGATTCGGAAAAAATTTGAGGTATTTTATGTCTTTTTCTTGATTTTTATATTTTTCAAACGTTTACGAATTAAAATTTTTGATATTTTTCATGCAGTCAAGAAAAAATGTGAAATTTTTATATTTTATTCATGTCGATATTCTATGGTGAATGGTGCGATTCGAGAATTTTTTGAGGTGTTTTAATGTCTTTTTCTTGATTTTTATATTTTTCGGACAGTCACGAAACAATGTGAAATTTTGATATTTTATTCGTATCGATATTCCAAGGTAACTGGTGCGATTCGAGAATTTTTGAGATGTTTTGATATCTTTTTCTTGATTTTTATATTTTTCGGACGTTTACGAATTAAAATTTTTAATATTTTTTTGGTAATCACAAAAAATGTAAAAATTTGATATTCTATTCGTATTGATATTCTAAGGTGACTGGTGCAATTCAAAAAAATTTTGAGGTGTTTTTTTTTTCTTGATTATATTATATTTTTCAGACATTTAGAAATTAAAATTTTTGATATTTTTTGGGCAGTCACTAAAAATTGTGAAATTTTGATATTTGTTTCATATCGATATTCTAAGGTGATTGGTACAATTCGATAATTTTTTGAAGTGTTGTTATGCCTTTTTCTTGATTTTTATATTTTTCGGACGTTTAGGAATTAAAGTTTTTGATATTTTTCGGGTAGTCACGAAAAAATGTGAAATTTTGATATTTTATTCATATCGATATTCTAAGGTGATTGGTGCGATTCGGGAATTTTTTGATGTATTTTATAGTCTTTTTCTTGATTTTTATATTTTTCAAACGTTTACGAATTTAAATTTTTTATATTTATAGGGCAGTCATGAAAAAATGTGAACACTTTGATATATTATTCGTATCGATATTCTAAAGTGACTAGTGTGATTCAGGAATTTTTTGAAGTGTATTTGTGTCTTTTTCTTGATTATATTTTTCGGACGTTTACGAATTAAAATTTTTGATATTTTTCGTGCAGTCAAAAAATAATGTGAAAATTTGATATATTAATCGTATCGATATTCTAAAGTGAATAGTGCGATTTGGGAATTTTTTGAGGTACTTTTATGTCATTTTCTTGATTTTTATATTTTTCGGATGTTTACAAATTAAAATTTTTGTTATTTTTCAGGAAGTAACGAAACAATGTGAAATTTTGACATTTTATTTGTATCAATATTCCAAGGTGACTAGTGCGATTCGACAATTTTTTGAGGTGTTTTTATGTCTTTTTACTTGATTTTTAATTTTTTTGAACGTTTACGAATTAAATTTTTTGATATTTTTAAGGCAATCACGAAAAAATGTGATATTTTGATAATCCCTTTGTATCGATATTCTAATGTGACTGGTGCGATTTAGGAATTTTTTTGAGGTGTTTTTATGTCTTTTTTCTTGACTTTTTTGTTTGTCAAACGGTTACGAACTAAAAATTTTGGTATTTTCAGACAATCACAAAAAATAAGAAAATTTTATATTATATTCATCTTGATATTTTAAGCTTACTGGTGCGATTTAGAAATGTTTTGAGGTGTTTTTATGTCTTTTACTTAATTTTTACATTTTTTGAACATTTAAGTATTAAAATTCTTGATATTTTTCGGGAAATCACGAAAAAAATTTGAAATTTTATAACGATAATTTAAGGTGACAGGTGCGATTCGGAAATTTTTTGAGGTGTTTTTTTTTCTTGATTTTTCTATTTTTCGGACGTTTACAAATTAATTTATATTTATATTTTTAGGCAGTAACGAAAAAGTGTAAAATTTTGATATTTTATTCGTATCGATATTATAAGGTGATTGAGGTGATTCGGGAATTTTTGAGGTGTTTTTAAGTCTTTTTCTTGTTTTTATATTTTTTGGATGTTTTCGAATTAAAATTTTATATATTTTTTGGTCAGTCACGAATAAATGTGAAATTTTGATATTTTATTTGTATCAATATTCTAAGGTGACTGGTGCGATTCAGAAATTTTTTGAGGTGTTTTTATGTATTTTTTCTTGATTTTTTTATTTTCTGCACGTTTACAAATTAATTTTTTTGATATTTTATTCGTATGGATATTCTAAGATGGAAGGTGCGATTAAGGAATTTTTTAAGGTGTTTCTATGTCTTTTTTTATTTTTATCTTTTTCAGACGTTTACAAAATATTTTTTTTGATATTTTGCAGGTAGTCACGAAATAATGTGAAATTTTGATATTTTATTCGTATCGATATTCTAAGGTTACATGTGCGATTACGGAATATTATGAGGTGTTTTTACGTATTTTTCTTGATTGTTATATTTTTCGGACGTTTACGAATTAAATTTTTTGATATTTTTCGAGCAATCACGAAAAAATGTGAAATTTTGTTATTTTATTTGTATCAATATTCTAAGGTGACTAGTGCTATTCGTGAATTTTTTAAAGTGGTTTTTGTCTTTTTCTAGATATTTATATTTTTCCGATGTTAACGAAATAAATTTTTTGATATTTTTCAGATAGTCAAGAAAAAATGTGAAATTTTGATATTTTATTCATATCGATATTTTAATGTGACAGGTGCGATTCGTGAATTTTATGAGGTGTTCAACGTCTTTTTCTTGATTTTTATATTCCTCAAACGTTTACGAATTAAAATTTTTGATATTTTTGGGAAATCACGAAAAAATGTTAATTTTTGATATTTTATTCGTTTAAATATTCAAAGGTGACTAGTGTCATTCAGAGATTTTCTGGGATGTTTTAATGTCTTTTTTCTTGATTTTTATACATTGCAGATGTTTACAAATTAAAATTTTTCATATTTTTAGGGAAGTCACGAAAAAATGTATAGTTTTGATATTTTTTTTGTATCAATATTCTAAGGTTATTGGTGCGATTCAAGAATTTTTTGAGGTGTTTATATGTCTTTTTCTTGATTTTTATATTTTTCGGACGTTTACAAATTAATTTTTTTTATGTTTTTGGAGTAGTCACGAAAAAATGTGAAATTTTGATTCTTTATTCGTATAAATATTCTAAGGTGACTGGTGCAATTCTGAAATTTTTTGACGTGTTTTTATGTCTTTTTATATTTTTTTGGCGTTTACGAATTAAAATTTTTGATATTTTTCGAGCAGTCACGAAAAAAATTGAAATTTTAATTCTTTATTCATATCGATATGCAAGGTGACTAGTGCGATTCATATTTTTTTTGAGGTGTTTTTTTGTCTTTTTCTTGATTTTTATATTTTTCGTACATTTATGAATTAAATTTTTTGAAATTTTTCGGGCATTCACGAAAAAATAGAAAAATTTGATATCTTATTCGAATCGATATTCTAAGGTGACTGGTGCAATTTGAATTTTTTGCGGTGTTTTTATATTTTGTCTTTGTTTTTATATTTTTTCGGACGTTTACAAATTATATTTTTTGATATTTTTCGATAAGTCATGAAAAAATGTGAAATTTTGATATTTTATTAGTATCAATATTCTATGGTGAATGGTGCAATTTGGAATTTTTAGAGGTGTTTTTAAGTCTTTTTCTTGATTTTTATATTTTTCGGACGATTAAGATTAAATTTTTTGATATTTTTCGGGCAGTCACAAAAAAATGTGAATTTTAGATATTTTATTCGTATCGCTATTCATAAGTGACATGTGCGATTCGAGAATTTTTTGAGGTATTCTGATGTTTTTTTCTTGATTTTATATTGTTAGGACGTTTACTAATTAATTTTTTTGATATTTTTTGGGCACTCACGAAAAAATGTGAAATTTTGATATTCTAGTCATATCTTTATTCAAAGGTGACTGGTGCGATTCAGGAATTTTTTTGAGGTGTTTTTTTGTCTTTCTCTAGATTTTTATATTTTTTAGACGTTTATGAATTAAAATTTATTATATTTTTTGAGCAATCACAAAAAAATGTGAAGTTTTGATATCCTATTCGTATCGATATTTTAAGGTGACTGGTGCGATTTTGGAATTTTTTGAGGTGTTTTAATGTCTTTTTCTTGATTTATATATTTTTTGGACATTTACAAATTTAAAGTTTTGATATTTTTCAGGCAGTCACGAAAAAATGTGAAATGATATTCTATTCGTATCGATAGTCTAAAATGACTGATGTGATTCGAGAATTTTTTGAGATATTTTAATGTCTTTTTCTTGATTTTATATTTTTTGGACGTTTACGAATTAAATTTTTTGATATTTTTCGAGCCGTCACGAAAATATGTGAAATATTGATATTTTATTCGTATCGATATTTTAAGCTGACAGGTGCGATTCGGGAATTTTTTGAGGTGTTTTTATGACTTTTTCTTGATTCTTATATTTTTCGGACGTTTACGAATTAGATTTTTTTATATTTTCCACGAAGTCATGATAAAATGTGAAATTTTGATATTTTATTCGTATCGATAATCTAAGGTTAAAGATGCGATTTGGAAATTTTTTGAGGTGCTTTTATGTCTTTTTTCTTGATTTTTATATTTTTCAAACGTTTATGAATTAAATATTTTGATAATTTTTCGGGCGGACAAGAAAAAATATTAAATTTTGTTCTTATCGATATTCTAAGCTGATTAATGCAACTCGGGAATTTTTTGAGGTGTTTTTACGTCTTTCTGTTGATTTTTATATTTTTCGGACGTTTACAAATTTAAATTTGTGATATTTTTTGGGCAGTCATGAAAAAATAAGAAATTTTGTTATTTTATTCGTATCAATTTTCTAAAGTGAGTGGCACGATTTGGGAATTTTTTGAGGTATTTTTATGTCTTTTTCTTGATTTTATAATTTTCGAACGTTTACGAATTATAATTTTTGATATTTTTCAGGGAGTCACGAAAAAATGTGAAATTTTGATATATTATTCATATCAAAATTCTAAGGTGATAGGTGCGATTCAAGAATTTTTTGAGGTGTTTTTATGTCTTTTTCTTGATTTTTAAATTTTTTCGGACGTTTTTGAATTAAATTTTTTGATATTATTCGGGAAGTCACGAAAAATTGTGAAATATTAATATTTTAGTAGTATAGATATTCTAGGTGACTAGTGCGATTTAGGAATTTTTTGAAGTGCTTTTATGTCTTTTTCTTGATTTTTATATTTTTCGGACGTGTACAAATAATATTTTTTGATATTTTTTATGCAGTCACGAAAAAATGTGAAATTTTTATATTTTATCCGTACCGATATTCTAAGGTGACTGGTGCGATGCAAGATTTTTTTGAATTATTTTTATGTCTTTTTCTTGATTTTTGTATTTTCCGAACGTTTACGAATTACATTTTTTGATATTTTTTTCAGGCAGTCACAAAAAAATGTAAAATTTTGATATTTTATTCTTATCGATATTGTAAGGAAACAGGTGCGATTCGAATAATTTTTGAGGTGTTTTTACTTTTTTGATTGATTTTTATATTTTTCGGACGTTTATGAATTAAATTTTTTGATATTTTTTGGACAGTCACGAAAAAATGTGAAATTTTGATATTTTATTCGTATCGATATTCTAAGGCGACAGGTGCGATTCAGGAATTTTTTGAGTTATTTTTATGTCGTTGGCTTGATTTTTATAATTTCCGGACGTTTATGAATTAAATTTTTTGATATTTTTCAGGCAGTCACAAAAATATGTGAAATTTTGATGTTTTATTCGTATCGATATTCTAAGGCGACATGAGCGATTTGGGAATTTTTTGAGGTGTTTTTATTTCTTTTTCATGATTTTTATATTTTTCTGACGTTTACAAATTAATTTTTTTGATATTTTTTTGGCAGTCATGAAAAAATGTGTACTTTTGATATTTTATTCGTATTGCTATTCTATGGTGACTGGTGCGATTCGGGAATTTTTTGAGGTATTTTATGTCTTTTTATTAATTTTTATATTTTTCGAACGTTGGCGAATTAAAATTTTGGATATTTTTCGGGTAGTCACGAAAAGTTTGAAATTTTGATAATTTATTTGTATCGATATTCTAAGGTGACAGGTGCTATTCGGAAATTTTTTGTGGTGTTTTTATGTCTTCTTCTTGATTTTTATATTTTCGGACGTTTACGAATTAAATTTTTTGATATTTTTTGGGCAGTCACGCAAAAATGTGAAATTTTGATATCCTATTTGTATCGATATTCTAAGGTGACTGGTGCAATTCGGGATAATTTTGTGGTGTTTTTATGTTGTTTTCTTGATTTTTATATTTTTCAGACGTTTAAGAATTCAAATTTTTGATATTTTTCAGGCAGTTCGAAAAAATGTGAAATTTTGATATTCTATTCGTATCGATATTCTAAGGTGACTGGTGTGATTCAAATTTTTTTTGAGGTGTTTTTATTGTTATAAAATAATATATTGTGGGTGTCTACTACATCAAGAAGTTACTCCATTACTTTCCTCCATTATGAAGATAATCATAACCTCCATAACCTCCACCTTTATAACCATTATTCTTGTAGCCTTTCACTTCCATAACCGCCCCCATCATATTCATTTTAATGTCATGTTTATGACTATCCTTTTGTATGCCTCTATGTTACACTATAAATAGAGGTATAAGGGTTCATATTGTAGATACTTGAATACTTTGAAGAATAAGAAATACTCTCATCTCTTATCTCCCTATTTCTATTATTTTTATCCTCTATATCTCTTGTCTTATATTCTTCTTGTCTTCATCTTTATATTCTTATTTTGCTTTAGTTTTACAACACGTTATCAACACAATTATTCTACTATTGAAGGATTGAAGCAAAGTAAATATAAAGAAGGTAAAAATATTTGTGTTTATTTTTCTCTCAGGAACAAGGTAAATTACTATATAATCTATTTTATATATTACCTTTGATTATGCATCATTAGTTTTCTTACCATCTCAAAGTCATATGAGTCCAGCAGTTGCTTTTACTTTGAGCAAACTTTTAATTTGATAACTAATATATTTTAAAAGTAAAGTTAGTTTTGTAAGTTAATAATTTGTAAAGAAATTGTTCTTTTTGATCTTGTTTTATTAAAAGATAAATTATTGAGTTATGTGGCATATACATACTAATTAGATCATCATTATTGGTTACTTTTGTACCTCTTGATTTTTCTTTATATAAACATTTACTTGTTGAGTTATTAATATATTATTTGTACTCACAAAGTTTGTTTTGTGGATATTTTTAAATGATTAGTAAATTATGTTAATCTTCATAACAATATTGAGATAGATTGTTAAAAGGTTTTAATTTATTTTAACTTGGGACTTTTATATGATTCCAACATGTTGTTCTAAATAATTGATTTTGTTCATTTTTCTTATGCTTTAACTCAAATTCAGATTATATTTATGGTTTTCGATAATTAATTTTTTGTTAACATATTTGGTTTATCAAGACATTGATTGACGATAAGACGGTGAATTCAATTTTACCGCACCAAGTGGGTAAGACATCTAGTTAAAGTCTCGGTGCACCATGATAATAAGAAGTTGGGTTCAAGTCTCATTGATTTATGACCAAAGACGTCTTTATATGGGTAAGACATTGGATTTATGTCCTAATGCACTATGGTGGTGATTTGATGATGACTAACATAAAGTTGTATACTTTGGACTGAAAGTCATGAAATTTGCCGAAATAATTTGCTCAATTCTCTTATGTGAATGTGGTAGCAGTACATAATATGTATGAAAAATGACAAGTGGTTGAATGTATGATATGGATGTGGTAAAATATTAATGGTCATCATTGTGGTAATTGAAAGGAAGAACATTATGGGTTCTTAAGATGGTCCTTCAAATGTGAAGGTAATTTGTCCATTAAAATGGTATGAAAGGTTATTGGACACATTGTTTCTTAAGATAATCCTTCAAATGTGAAGGTAATTTTTATCCATTAAAGTGGTATGAAAAGTTATTGGCCACATTGTTGTTGGTGCAACCCAATTTGAAAAGTTTTGTAAATGCTCCATCAAAATAAAGGAATACAAAGTGGTAGTACATTTGGTACATTTGACCTCTTAAAGTGATGTTGAGGTGAGTCTCATAAATTTGATAAATGAGAAAGCATGACAATGAGTTTCTGATAAAAACTTATGGAGCATGTTCAAATGGTTATGCTCAATTTCTTAAAGAAAATGTGACTTGTGTTCTTATGGATAAGAACATGTTCATGTTTTGTTGGATAAATGTCACATCTCACCTCTACGGGAGGTTTGAGAGATTGAAAAGAAATATTTTGACATAAATGGTCATTTAGTCATATACTTTAAGTACTATACAAATATTGTGGTATGTTAAATTATTAGCTATTGAAGGACAAAAGAAAGAAATAATTCTTTCCTATAAAGGTTGTGGCCATGACCAAAATAAATATTATTGTGTGGCAACACAAATTTGTCAATAATTTTAACCATGATAATTATAATAATTTTCTCCTTGAAGGAGATGGTCACCATAAGTATGGCGTTGTGGAATTTGTGGTAGTACACAAAATTAATTGAGAGTTCCGAAAGGCTAATTTTTTACTATCCGGAGGAATGAAATTGTTCATAATATTGGGGTTGTAGTAAGTCTCAAAAGAAACTTTTTATGTTTCGGAAGAATGAAAAGAAAAAAATATTATATTGAGACTATAAATTATGGGAAGATTTAATGTCTTCAAATTACTACAACCAAAGTGGGTTATAAATATTTACGTATAAGATTACCCATTTTTCCCCGTTGTTTGTTGTATACAAATATGGGCATGATGATGAAATCACATGCAAAATAAACTAGAAGTTTTCTAGAATAAATATCATTTGGCCTAATCGGTTGACCATTCCGATTCAAATGTGATGCAAAAGAAATTGAGAATTCATGTGACTATATGTTTGAAGAAATAAAAGATTCTTCAAGAATTCTCTTGTGTTGCTTGTTCTCATGATTAAATGATCATTGTACCAGTTAAGGTTGGGGTTGTATCCCCTGAAATTATTTGGAACATATAAAAAGGTGAATATGGGTCCGTTCACCTGCCATGTGGACCGCTTACTATTATGATTTAATAGATGCATCTATGGTATGGTCACATGTGCATTTGTATCAACTTACAAATTGGTTTTTATAAGGTTGTTTGCTCAAATTGTTAAATTAAGAGCATAGTTCCAAATATAAAATTATGTTAATAATACTGGTTGGTTTAACAGAAATTGTTGTTTGCCTCCAATTATAGCTAAACCATTGATTATGAGAACAAATCTCTCAAATAAAATTTGGTATGGGATGAGTTTATTAAACGTGTATGCATCAAGCCAACAAGGTTCTCCCATCGCAAATGGTTCAGGGTTAGGAACCAAATAATTTCTATCTAAAAATTTGATGTGTGAACATATGATTTTATTGCTCCACCACGCACAAAGATGGATCCCCAAATGAGGTTGTGGTAAATGTTAGATTTCCTAACATTAGGGGTAGATATGTTTAGCACCTGAAAATTATGTGTGGAGTGAATTATCTAGATTCTCGTTCAAAATGTGAACTTTAAGTTCAAGAGATAATTCATTTGCAAAATGTTGCAAATAATTTGCTGATCCAATATTTTAATTAAGCTGCAAATGCTCCAATAAATAGTCCTTTAAAGACAGAGTCTATGGTACGCTAGAAACGTGATAGACCAATCGATTCCAAACGTAAAATTCCTTGTGGAAGGAGTGGAGCAAATTATAAAAATGGTCATGATAATGAGGTAAGTGCTTTGAAAGAGCACTATGACATAACACTTCATAAAACCTTGGCAAAGTTTCAGGTACCTGAAGATGATGAAAAATGAAGAGATCTCGATAAGTTATGTCATATTGGAATCGAATTAAAATGACCGTCGACAGTATCTTTGATATGAAGTAGCAGTCAATGCTATAAGTGGTTACGATGATCTTCAATTCGAATTTGTCATATAATGTGGACAGATAACTGATTGACCAAATAAAATGCACTATTTAAGTATATTTTGTTTCACTTAGAAAAGTGAAGTTTTTGAACTATAGTTCATAGATCAAAATATATATCAGTAGGGTACAAATGAATCATTGTGTGAAAGTTTATCCATAAGATATAACGTACGGTTTGTGCCTCGGGGAATAAAGGGTTTTCGCAGAAGTCCTGACATTATTAAATGGAGATATGTTCTCCAGTGATGGATGCATTGAGACTTATTTCAGTTTGGCAATAAATGAAATACTTGAATATGTATAATGACTAATTATCATGTCTAACTAGACGATGAAGGTTGATACGATTCTCACAAGAAGAATCACAATAAACAGCGGAAAACAAGAAGGATAGAAGAAGAGACACAAGATAAGAAACAATTGGCAACTAAAGGATGTATTAAATCCAGTAACCTCCAATCCAGATCCTAACAAGCACCTAATCCGGATAAATAGATAGACACAACAATAGGAAACAAAGAGCAACCTATGGGTATGTTAAACCCAAAGACCTCACTTAGTTAATCCAACAAGAAGCACCTAACTCTTACAAAGACATCAAGAGAATCGATATCCCAAGAAACTCTCGTTTCTAAACAATGTTCAACAAAAGCTTACCAATCTTTCAACACTCACACAAGGGGTTGAATTTATCATTCATCAATATTAAAACAAGTCTAAGTCTAAAGTGAAATCCTAAAGGCCTATTTATAGTGTTAGGCATTATTACATAGATTTGCCCAAAAGTGACCCGAAAATGGTCTAATGGGCGAGCCAAGTCGGGCTCACCAAATGGCTCGGCGATCTGCTAAATGGGTTCGGCGAGAAACCCTGCTCATTGGCTTCTCCTTGGATGGCTTGCTATAACTTTCGGCGGTCTGGGGTTCAAAGGGGGATGCGCTGAATGCCCTTCATGCTCACCAAATGGACAACTTTTCTCTGTAGCTCATTCGATCAGTCGGCGATCCTGGAACCCTTGCCAAAGGGGTTCGGCGAATCACCAAAGTGGCTGGCACCTCGCCGAATGAAGCAACACTTTTCTTTGCACCTCTTTGCCTTATTGGACCTCCCACGCTCCAAGCTATCATCCACACAGGGTGTTGCTTAGTTGGGAGCTCCTTTAAAGTGCATTTCCCAAGCCCACGAACCTCCATCCTTAAGAATGATCCATCAATACGTTGAAATTCGTGAATGAATGGGTTGGGGGAAATATGTATTGCATTATTCTCCCCTTCTTGAAAAGGATACATACTCGAATCCATACCTTGCAAAACCATAGGGGAAGCAAACAGTACAAAGATCCACATGGCATGAGGGTTAGCGTTAGCAATAACAATTTCATCACCATGCCAAGGATGCACATATTTAACATATAACCAAGCATCAAAAATATCAACCGAGGGTTTGTAACCCATCAAAGAAATAGATACTTGGCTAAGTAAGAAACATTGACAAAGGGGTAGAGCTGTCACATCCTAAACCTAGGTGAGGCGGACAAGTACCATATGAACACATGTTTTACAAGTTACCTATGATAAGAAATTAAACTACTACTATGCAGATATATTTACTAATGAGAAGCTTCATATACAACACATGTTGACTAGCTGAACCGATACATGTGCCAAGTGAAACTATGAATTTAGATGATAGCTTTACAATGTCTACAAAGCCTCTACTGGAATCCATGACTGTACCACTATGAAAAACGCATAGTAAAGATTTGGAAAATCCCCGAATCAACCAAGCTCACCAACAAGTGCTGAGTATCATGTGCTTCTATTCGGGAGATCTACTAGTTGAGTACATGAACCTGCAACATGAAATGCAGCGTCCCCAATAAGGGACGTCAGTACGAAAGAATGTACTGAATATGTAAGGCATAATACAACCATATGTAAAATGAGAGCTCAAGTGAAACCAAATACCAATATATAAGGATTAGAGACCACCTTTGCTTATACTTGTGGAATCATGTATGTTACATTCTTTTCTTTACTTTCCTTTGCATTATAATATTTATAAGACATATGATACAAATGATGAGCTGATCAGCGGTAGTCGAGGATGACCCATGCTAGGCATTTTAACCCCTGGGATGCTGTCCTCATAATTCCACAAATTGGGATCGGCCCATGCTAGGTTTTTGCCCCTGAGCTGCCACCCTCTTATACCAATTGGGATCGGCCCATGCTAGGCTTTTGCCCCTGAGAACCACCCTTCTATACCAATTGGGATCGACCCATGCTAGGCATTTACTTCGGGGCTGCCACCCATAATTATACATATTGTTTCACTTAGATTCTTTAATCTTTGAGATTGTTGTTTTGATGTTCATAACTCTTTTGAGATTGATCTTTCGATGATCATAAACTCTTTTGAGATTGTTGTTTTGGTGGTCATAATCATTGTTGAGATTTAGAACTTTGGACCAGCTGTAGAAGACATAAGAATATGGACTTACGATAATAACAATGACCTGGGAAGCAAATGTGACATGAATGTGTAATACTTAGGAGCTTATATGACTTAGTAAGCATTTTGACATCTCAAATTGAAGCACATATCAAGTGAAGACATTTAACATTCAGCCAAGAGATTTGAACTCTATATGATAGCCAAATACTTACTAACTAATATCAAATACAAGGTATACGTGAACGTGGGCAGATTCAACTTTAGGACGGATATATATTCCAAGTAAGTACATATAAAATGTACAATAGAGCAAGTAGGGATCTTGTGAGGTAACATTATAGTCTAAGACAATGGGAGTAATAACCAATAAAGGGA
>JAJOOH010001913.1:0-26962 GCA_029582605.1 Solanum gracilifrons | reverse complement strand
TATATATATATATATATATATATTTGTCAAATTCTATATTTATATAAGTTCCTTACAAAAGTGGTGTATATAAATTTGAACATCTAACTTCTCCCTGCAATTCTAGATACCTTATTTAATTAATATTTTGTTCTGATTTATTATTTTTGGCTTAGTGATGTCTCCAGAGGTGACAATCGAAATGATAAAAGAAGCACCAACACAAGGGATATGCTTTATTTTTAAGAAGTCGCTCATTTCATCAATGAAACTCAAGGATGTATGGAAGCATGTGAAGTGGCACAATAACAAGGCAAATGAAAATTCACAACACTACAAGGCTAATCAAGTTTATGTAATGGACAACACATCTTGTTCTAAGAAAATGAACTACAGAAAGGGAAAAAGCATAGCAAATTGCTCTGAGACTTATCAAGATCAAGCGGTAGATTCTTTAACAGAAAAAGATAAGGCAAAAAGGTCTAAGAGAATGAGAAGTACAAAAGAGGAGGCACAAGTTAAACGTAGTGGTCCTTCATAAAAAGAGGAGGATCATTCTTTGCTTTCGAAAATAAGTACAGAAAGACCAGAAAAGAAGAGACAAAACCTGAAATGGACAGCAGAGCTTGAGAAGAAATTAGACGAGGTTGTTCGCGAGTTAGGAGACAATGGTAAGTGTTCAAAGACTTTGTTTTTATCCCCACAGGGAGAAGTAGAAAAAATAAGAATGTTGGTTAAGGAAAATCTTAAGTAGACATTTTTTGAATGTTCAGAAATTTACTATTAAATTCTTGTTATTTGTCTTACCATGTTGATTTAGTTGGTCCTAAAAATGTGCTGGAGAGGATGTGTGTGCAGGATTTGACTAAGGAATGTCTCACCTACCGTCTTAAGGTATCCAAGTATGAAAAAAACATTTATGATTCAAGATTTTGTCAAATTTTCTAAATATTTTTCATCTTATGTAGAAATATCGATCCCAAAAACAACAAGCTCCGGTTGTTCAATCAGTTACTTCCAACGAGGAACATCATTCCAATGTGTTAAATTCAAGTAACTTCTCTGCGGATATCAATGAATTATTTCAAGGAGCAGACATATCTCAACCACCAGAAGTTCCTTCTGTAGCTAATTTACCAAGTTCAAACGATTATTCCTTGAATGAGTGCGATGATTGGATTAATGAATTTCTAGAACTTGACGATTTCGAGATGAAATTAAGCTAGTAAATGAGAGTGTCAGATCCTACAACTTGGTAGATTACATGCCTTTTTTGAAAGCTCAACTCAAACATTCCTAGATGTCAAACAGTTTTTATTGATCTATTGTGTTTGGCCTCTGCCTCTGTAGAACTCAAACAATCTTTTAACTTTTGTTCTTTTGCATATGGAAGGATTGAATGAATATTTTTTTTTCATTTTGTGTGTATGCTTTACTCATAAGACATGGATCACCTTCTTGAATCAATTTTCATCATGCCTTCTTCTATTTTTTTTTTTTGTGATTGAAAATAAAAATAAATGTTATTCCTTTTAATAAACGTTAGTGTGATTTCTTCTACTGATGTTTTATGAAGGAACAATATGAAAGATGGAAATCGCCTAGTAGGATTTTTTTGTCTTAGTTCATATATTAATAGGTTTTCTAATCCTAGTTTAAGGCTTATTTTTTTTATTAAGATTAAGACGTCTGAATCTGAATGCACATCTGAATGATTAAGATCTTACTGAAGAATTAAAATCGTTTATTTTCAAACATCTGAATATATATAAATAATTTATTAGTATGTAAACACAATAAGTATTATAATTCAAATAATATAGTAGTTAAATATTACATCAACAAAATATTAGAAAAAGTGTGATTCTTTGATAAATGTATATTTGAATTATAAATAAGTATTTTAAGTTTGATAAAATAAAATGGAATTACATGAATTACATATATAAAATATAATAATAAAAATAATTGTTAGAAAAAGATTGTCATCTTTTTTTTTAAAAATATTCAATATAAATTAATCTTAAATAAATAGGTGAAACATCTATATGTTCTATTATGTGTTTGCCCATGTACTCTTTTCTAAAATAAATAATGAATATGATACATTCAAATGATTTTAAACAAATTTATAAAGACATCATAATCCAATTTCAACACATATTTATGAAGTTGCTTGCACTTTAATCAAATAAATTTTATCAATTCTTGGTAAACAACTAGAAAGAACAAAAATTAAAAGTTAAGAGAAATAATTTAAATAACTAATAAAGTTGGGGAATGAACAAGGCCTGAACTATTTTTTTTAAGTAGAAAAATATGGAGCACAATTTTTTCTGAAAACAAAAGTGTCTTTAAAAGTGTCTGAATGAGATAAGGCTCTGTCATAGATCTGATTCATTCAACCCTTTTAAGACCCATTAAAAGATTTTCAAGTAAAAAAACAAATACACTTAATGGCCTAATCTGGACAATTCAGATTCAAACCTCCATTAAGAGCAAACAAATGAGGCCTAATTTGATTTCCTACCATTAGAAATAGGGATGTTGCTAGTCATTTTCAATAAAAAAAATATATCCGGAAAAGAAAGATTTATAAAGAAATAGAGAGAACTTTAAAAAAAATTACTATGACTAAATTTCTATTTAAGCTCATATAGCTCAGTTAGTTTACCTATCTATTACTAGGTTTAGGGTTCCCTAGATTAATACTTAAAGTCGAATGACCATCACGTCGTACCCTAAAATGGAGCAAACGAATAAAGAATAAAATAAGAAAAATCTAACACTTTTTTTAGAGGACCATAAGTGAAAACGACAATATAGTTTGAAGGATTTGAGCAACATAGTTAAATTATGAGGAACATATAGAGAGAGTAAGTCTTCAACTATATAATTAAAATATTTCAGAAGAATGAAAACAATGAAATATATAGGAATTGAATACTATTTAATATATCATGTATTAGGAGAAACCATAGAGGGAGATAATTGCATATTTAGAGGCTTGAAAGTGTATTAAAATTTACTCAATGTTTCAAACTTCAATTTTTTCTTCTTTTTCCTTTTAAAAAAGTTATAAGAAAAGGTGCAGCTAGAGCTATCATCAACGAAACGTTGTCAGTTTAATACAGTATCAAAATATTATATGATGTATATAAATCAAATATTAATACTAATTTATGTACATATATTAAATCGTGAGTACTCCAATTAAAATTCATACTTTGTTACTAGCAGTATGGATATACTACTTGTTAAACAATACAACTACTACTATTACTACATCTAATCTAAAGCAATTTGGGATCGGTTGTATGAATTAATCTTCAATGGCCGTGTTGTCTTTTTATCGAAGTATATCACATACCAATATAGTATAAAATAAAAATTAGAAGTACTAGAAGTTCTATACTTTTTATACTAGCATAAAAATCTCACACGAGACCAAAAAGTTTCTAAAAGCATGTTATTTGAAATGAACTTGCTAGCATGACTAAATAAATATTATCAACTACACTCCCTATTTCAATTTGTTGGTCTGTTTTAGTTTGATACAGAATTTAAGAAAGTAAAGATAACTTTTGAAACTTGTGATCTTAAACTAAAGATGTATTGAATGAACCAAAATGTCCTTTAATCTTGTGGTTTCAAACATAAATAGTAAAAAGTTAAAATTAAAGAGTTGTCAAATAAAGAAAGAGACAAAAAAAAATTGGATGTACTAAAAATTAAAGTAAAAATAGAAAATTGAAATGGGGGACTAAGTGATGTTGTCTGTATCGCGAAAATAGTCAAGACTAAATTATTTTGAACATAAATTGGTAGATTATCTACATCTTTCTAAATTACATTTCCCTAAAATATTGACTACACTAATTATTGACTTGCTACAAAGGTAGATTTCGAAAATCTAATATTCTCCATCTCTATTTAATTGACAAAATTTTATCCTTCATTTAGTATAAGGTGGTAGAAACAAAAAAAAAAGGAGAGAAACCAAAGAAAGAGAACAAAAATTCAAAAATCTCTTCTTCTTATTCCTCTCAAAATCTTCATACGCTAAGAGATGGATTGTGAGATAATTTGTAATGTAGATGTTCCTTCAGCCTATGTTGGCCTCAGAATTCTCTTGGTTGATCCTGATACAACTTCTTTATTAAATATAGTAGCAATTCTTGAAGAACATTCCTTTAAAGGTACAATAATTTTATGCCTCTTTTAATTTTCTCTCATATGTGCTGAGCCTTTTTCTCCTAATTTTTGTTGGATCTTCTAGGTAAAACCTGTACTTATAGTCTATAGATAAAAAAAGTGAATTTCTGTAAAATTGCTTATTGAAGTTTGTTTTGTAAGATACATGAATCTTATAGATCGAATTTATTTTTTTGGGGTAGATTTGAGTGTTGAAATTCGAAGAAGAAAAATTAATTTATTATTGGCAAAAAAATTGAGATGCACATGACTAAAGCTTGTAGTAAATTTTAACATGTGTTCCATTCATGTATGACCAAGTGCAGGTATAGGTTAATAAATTACAACAATGCTTAATAAGCTTGTTAGATTTGTTGTTGTTTTAATAAATTGATGGTTGAAATTTTTGTTTATGATGCTTGAGAACATAACAAATGGATGTAGCTAGTTAAATTATGTCATTAAATAATTTATGTAATGGATGTTCGAGAACATAAGATTTTTCTAAAATTTTAATTTGAATTGTCAAACAAGAACAGTTTATCATTTGTTTAATTAAATGTTCAATTGAAGCATATTGTAGTTTAAATATCTAAATAAAATTTATTGTCAAGTGTAAAAGGTTATCGATATATCAAACCTTATGAAAATATATTCATTTAATCGTCAAATTTATCAACATCCTAGTTGAGTTGTACTTTATTTGGAAATAAATTAGTTGGATTCTTAGGCAACAAGTTTAAATTAATTAACTTATCAAAGACTTGAATGATATTAGTCACCTAGCATCAATCAAATATTTCTTTCTATACTTCTAATGTAATATTATTAGTCAGTTCATACTACCTTTATCTGTGTAATAACATAAAGGAAATGGAAGGTGTATCACTGATTATTATGAAAATATCACACAACATACATTTTTAAAAATATTTTTCTAAGCTTGATTTTTGTTTATAGTAACTGCGATCGAACAAGCCACTATAGCTCTATCCATTCTCCGGGAACATATCGATCAATTCGACTTGGTCATGGTGGATGCCAACATGCTTGAAATGGACTACCTTGAATTCATCAAGTCCACTCAACTCATCAAAGACAAACCTATTATTTGTAAGACCATTTCCTCAAAATCTTAATTATTTTGCTTGGTTTAGTGTGTGTTATTCATTAATTCAAAAGTATATTTAGACGTATTAATATAACACATCATTATTGAACTTTATCTACTATAATAATAATATCAAAAAATTGTGTTCTTCTACACATTAGTGTTAGTTGTAGATTCTATATATATATTTTTGTCAGATTCTATATTTATATAAGTTCCTTACAAAAGTGGTGTTTATAAATTTGAACATCTTACTTCTCCCCACAATTCTAAATACCTCATTTAATTAGTATTTTGTTCTGATTTTTTATTTTTGGCTTAGTGATGTCTCCAGAGGTGACGATCGAAATGATAAAAGAAGCACCAACACAAGGGATATGCTACATTTTTAAGAAGTCGCTCATTTCATCATTGAAACTCAAGGATGTATGGAAGTATGTGAAGTGGCACAATAACAAGGCAAATGAAAATTCACAACACTACAAGGCTAATCAAGTTTATGTAATGGACAACACATTTTGTCCTGAGAAAATGCAAAACAAAAAGGGAAAAAGCATAACGAATTGCTCTGAGACTTATCAAGATCAAGCGGTAGATTCTTTAATAGAAAAAGATGAGGCAAAAAGGTCTAAGAGAATGAGAAGTACGATTGAGGAGGAACAAGTTAAACGTAGTGCTCCTTTAGAAAAAGAGGAAGATTATTCTTTGCTTTCGAAAATAAGTACAGAAAGACCAGAAAAGAAAAGACGAAATCTGAAATGGACAACAGAGCTTGAGAAGAAATTAGACGAGGTTGTTCGCGAGTTAGGAGACAAAGGTAAGTGTTCAAAGACATTATTTTTATCCCGATAGAGAGAAGTAGAAAAATAAGAATGTTGGGTAAAGAAAATCTTAAGTAGACATTTTCTTAATGTTCACAATTTTACTATTAAATTCTTATTATTTGTCTTACCGTGTTGATTTAGCTGGTCCTAAAAATGTGCTGGAGAGGATGTGTGTGGAGGATTTGACTAAGGAATGTCTCACCTACCGTTTAAAGGTATCCAAGTATGAAAAAAACATTTATGATTCAAGGTTTTGTCAATTTTTCCTAATATTTTTCATCTTATGTAGAAATACCGATCCCAAAAACTACAAGCTCCGGATGCTCAACCAATTACCTCAACGAACTTCAACGAGGAACATCATTCCAAAGTGTTCAATTCAAGTTCATTATCTGTGAATGTCAATGAATTATTTCAAGGAGCATACATACCTCAACCACTAGAAGTTCCTTCGGTAGATTTACCAAGTTCAAGCGATTATTCTTTGAACGAGTGCAATGGTTGGATTAATGAATTTCTAGAACTTGACGATTTCAAGCTAAAATTAAGCTAGTAAATCAGAGTGTCAAATCCTACAACTTCCTAGATTACATTCCTATTTTATTTTATTTTTCATTTTGTGTGTATGCTTTACTCATATGACATGGATCACCTTCTTGAATCAATTTTCATTATGTTCGCATCATGCCTTCTTCTATTTTATTTTATTTTATTTTTGATTGAAAATAAAAACAAATGGTATTCCTTTTAATAGAAGTTAGTGTGATTTCTTCTACTGATGTTTATGAAACAATATGAAAGATGGAAATCATCTAGTAGGATTTGTTTGTCTTAATTCATATATGAATAAGTTTTTTAGTTCTAGTTTAAGGTCTCATTTTTTTCATTAAGATTAAGACGTCTGAATCTGAATACACATCTAAATGATAAGATCTTGTCTGTAGATCTGAACATTGGAGAATTAAAACCGTTTATTTTCAAACATCTGAATATATATAAATAATTTATTAATATGTAAAAACAATAAGTATTATAAGTCAAATAAAATATTAGTTAAATATTACATCATAAAATATTAGAAAAAGATGTGATTCTTTTATATACGTATATTTGAATTATAAATAAATATTGTAAGCTTGATAAAAATAAAATGGAATTACATGAATTATATATATAAATTATAATAATAAAAATAATTGTTAGAAAAAGATTTTGTCATCCTTTTTTGAATAAAAAAATATTCAACAAAAATTAATCTTAACTAAATAGGTGAAACATCTCTATGCTCTATAATGTGTTTGGCCATGTACTCTTTTCTGAAATAAATAATGAATATGATATATTCAAATGATTTTAAACAAACTTATAAAGGCATAATAATCCAATTTTAACACCTATTTATGAAGTTGTTTTGCACTTTAATCAAATAAATTTTATCAATTCTTGGTAAACAACTAACAAGAACAAAAATTAAAAGTTCAAGAGAAATAATTTAGATAACTAATAAAGTTGGAGAATTAACAAGACTTGAATTATTTTTTTTAGAAAAAAATATGGAGCACAATTTTTTTTTTCTGAAAAGAAAAGAGTCTGAATAAGAATAAGACTTTGTCACAAATCTGATTCCTTAAGACCTTTTTAGATCCATTAAAAGATTTATAAATTAAAAAAAAAACAAATGCACTTAATTGCCTAATATATGGACCATTCAGATTCAGACCTCCATTATGTGCAAACAAATGAAACCTAATTTGTTTCCTACCATTATAAAATAGTGATTTTGCTAATCATTTTCAATACACAGAAATATATACGGAAAAAGAAAGATTTATAAAGAAATAGAGAACTTTAATTAAGATTCAAGTACTTTTGAGTTTATAATATTTTCCTTCAAAATGATATTAGTGCCTGGTAGAGAATCAAAGAATTTCCGCTGTCGGTGGGCAGTTATTACCTAAATATGTCACCCGTTTGACCAATGATCATGTTGACAAAGACTTGACAAGAATTACATATGCATACAAAAAAAAACCTCAGTAAGCTGCTTCCAACCCATCACAAGAGAACCAACGAGCCTACAAGCAAGAACCGATCTCCACCACTCCTAGGCCACTCCCGCAAACTAATGAGGAGTAACACACTCCATGTGCCTCTAAGATACCTAGGTTGAAAAACCTATCCTAGAACTCGGTCAAGAAGTCATAAGCCTACTCTCCAGTAGTACTGTCTGGGAGGTGTCAAGCTAACAAATCTCTCAAAGCTCTTCTATTCGGCAACCGACATGGCCGCACTAGCAAAACGAACTACAAATCTCGGAGGTGCCACATAAGTCACTGAAGAGGAACCAGGAGTCTGAAATCCCACATTAGGCCCATGAACTGTAGATGTAACACCAACTATAATAGGAGGACCTGAAGTACCCAGAAGAACACCATAAGGAGGGGCACTATCCAATCTAGACATTAACCTGACGATCAACTCCTGAAGTATCGGAGTGCTGCCTTGAAGTGAAGGAGGAACATCAATGAACTTCCTCGAGGAACGTCATTCCAATGTGTTGAGTCCAAGTAACTTCTCTGCGGATTTCAATGAAATATTTCAAGGAGTAGACATACCTCAACCATCAGATTTCCTGTTGTAGCTTTATCAAGTTCAAACGATTATTTCTTGAACAAGTGTGATGAGTGGATTAGTGAATTTCTAGAACTTGACAATTTCGAGCTGAAATTATGCTAGAAAATCAGAGTGTCAGATCCTACAACTTGCTTTGCTAGATTACATTCCTATTTTTGAAAGTGTCCGAAATATATGTAGTGTTTTGTAATGTTAAGTCTAATATGAATCCTTTTTTGTTTATCTTGTGGTTGTCTTTCACAATCCAGCTTCCACATACTTCTATTTTTCGTGGGAGTTTCAATCTTATTATTATCTATTTAATTTTTTTTATTATTCAAAGGTATGCCCCAATAATATATGATTTCATATTTTTATTCAGTACTCTACAGAGGCTCATGCATAACTAATTAGTATTCAATTACAAACTCAAGATTTTTTCTTTTAAAATCACTATGATTAAATTTCTATTTAAATCCAAATAGCTCAATTAGTTTATCTATCTATTACTAGGTTTAGGGTTTGCTCGATTAATACTTAAAGTCGGATGTCAATTACAATTTACATCGCACCCTAAAATGGAGCGAACAAATACAGAATAAAAACATTTTTAGAGGATCATCTATGAACGCGACAGTATAGTTTGAAGAATTCGAGCAACATAGTTAAATTGTGAGGTACATATAGAGAGAGTACGTCTTTGATTAGATAATTAAAATATTTCAGAAGAATGAAAACCATGAGATATATAGGAATTGAATACTATTTAATATAGCATGCATTAGGAGAAACCATAGAAGGAGATTATTACATATTTAGAGGTTTGAAAATGTATTAAAATTTTACTCAATGTTTCAAACTTCGACTTTTCTTCTTTTTCCTTTAAAAAAAGTTATAAGTAAAGGTGCAGCTAGAGCTACAACCAACGAAACGTTGTCAGTTTAATACTGTATCAAAATATTATATGGTATATATAGATACAATATTATTACTAATTTATGTACATATATTAAATCGTGAGCACTCCAATTAAAATTCACGACTTTGCCACTAGCAATATGGATATAATACTAGGAAAACAATACAACAACTACTACTATTAGTACTACATCTAATCTAAAGCAATCTTCAGGTCATGAGCCTGGTTGACCAATTCCTCTACCCCGTTTCTTTCCCTTCTCTTTCGAACTCCGAAAACCAAGGTTCAACTTGCATGTGTTAAGCATATTGTATTAGTAGCATGATGTTCACTTCTTAGCGCTTAAGCCACTACCTAAAAGTAAGTTTTTTGCTCTTTTCCTCTTACATAACAACGATGGAGGAGATAGTAAAAAAGTAGATCGGTTGTATGAATTTAATCTTAAATGACCATGTTGTCTTTTTATTAAAGTACATCACATACCAGTATAGTAAAACAAAAATAAGAAGTACTAGAAGTTCTGTACTTATTATACTAGTATATAAATCTCACACGAGACCCAAAAATTTCTAAAAACATGTTATTTGAAGTGAACTTGCTAGCATGACCAAAAAGATATTATCAACTAATCTCCCCATTTCAATTTGTTCTTCTGTTTTAATTTGATACGAAATTTAAAAAAGTAAAGAAAATTTTTGAATCTTGTGATCTTAAACTAAATATGTGTAGAATGTACCAAAATGTCCTTTAATCTTGTGATTTTAAACATGACTTGTAAAAAGTTAGAATTAAGGAGTTGCCAACTAAAGAAAGTGACAATTTTTTTTAATGGACTAAAAATTAAAGTAAAATTCAAAAATTGAAACGGAGGGACAAAGTGATATATATTGTCTGTACCGCGAAAATAGTCCAGACTAAATTATTTTGAACTCAAATTGGTAGATTATTAACATATTGCTTAATTACATCTCCCTAAGATTTTGACTACACTAGTTATTGATTTGCTATAAAGGTAGATTGACTTGCTATAAAGGTAGATTTTCAAAATCTATTATTCTCCCTCTATATGTAACTAATTGGCCAAATTTTATCCTTTCATTTAGTATAAGGTGGTAGAACAAAAATTCAAAAATCTC
Source organism: Solanum gracilifrons (assembly GCA_029582605.1). Taxonomy (NCBI): domain Eukaryota; kingdom Viridiplantae; phylum Streptophyta; class Magnoliopsida; order Solanales; family Solanaceae; genus Solanum; species Solanum gracilifrons. Next base: position 16,186 of record JAJOOH010001913.1, on the reverse strand, counting down.
TTCTTCTTCTTCTTCTTTTCTCTCAAAATCTTCAAAGGCTAAGAGATGGATTGTGAGATAATTCGTAATGTAGATGTTCCTTCAGCCTATGTTGGCCTCAGAATTCTCTTGGTTGATCCTGATAAATCTTCTTTATCAAATATAGCGGCAATTCTTGAAGAACATTCATTTAAAGGTACAATAATTTTATGCCTCTTTTAATTTTCTCTCATATGTGCTGAGCCTTTTTCTCCTAATTTTTGTTGGATCTTCTAGGTAAAACCTGTACTTATAGTCTATAGATAAAAAAAGTGAATTTCTGTAAAATTGCTTATTGAAGTTTGTTTTGTAAGATACATGAATCTTATAGATCGAATTTATTTTTTTGGGGTAGATTTGAGTGTTGAAATTCGAAGAAGAAAAATTATTTTATTATTGGCAAAAAAATTGAGATGGACATAACTAAAACATTTAGTAAATTTTAACATGTGCTTCAGTCATGTATGACTAAGTGCAGATATGGATGAATAAATTACAACAATGCTTAATAAGATTGTTAGATTTGTTGTTGTTTTAATAAATTGATGGTTGAATTTTTTTTTTTATGATGCTTGAGAACATAACAAATGGATATGACTAGTTAATTTATGTCATTAAATAATCTACGTAATGGATGTTTGAGAACATAAGATTTTTCTAAAATTTTAATTTGAATTGTCAAACAAGAACATTTAATCATTTGTTTAAATGCTCAATCAAAGCATATTTAGTTTAAATATCTAAATAAAATTTATTGTCAAGTGTGAAAGGTTATCGATATATCAAACCTTATGAAACTATATTCACTTAATCGTCAAATTTATCAAAGTTGAGTTGTACTTTAATTGGACAAGAATCAGTTGGATTCTTAGGCAACAAGATTAAATTAATTAACTTATCAAATACTTTAATGATATTGGTCACCTAGCATCAATCAATTTTTTCTTTCTGTACTTCTAATGTAATATTATTACTCAATTCATACTACCTTTATCTGTGTAATAACATAATGGAAAGGGAAGGTGTATCACTGATTATTATGAAAGTATCCACAACATACATATATTTTTTTGTGATATTTTCTGAGCTTGATTTTTGTTTATAGTAACTGTGATCGAACAAGCAACTATAGCTTTATCCATTCTCCGGGAACAGATCGACCAATTCGACTTGGTCATGGTGGATGCCAACATGCTTGAAATGGACTACCTTGAATTCATCAAGTCCACTCAACTCATCAAAGACAAACCAATTATTTGTAAGATCATCTCCTCATAATTTTAATTATTTTACGTGATTTAGTGTTTGCTATTCATTAATTCAAAAGTGTATTTAAACGTGTTAATATAACACAACATTATTAAACTTTATCTACTATAATAATATTAAAAGATTGACTTCTAAACACATTAGTGTTACTTGTAGTTTCTATTTACATATATATATTTGGTCAAATTCTTTATTTATATAAGTTCCTTACAAAGTAGTGTTTATAAATTGAACATCTAACTTCCTTGACAATTTTAGATACCTCATTTAATTAATATTTTGTTCTGATTTTTTATTTTTGGTTCAGTGATGTCTCCAGAGGTGACGATCGAAATGATAAAAGAAGCACCAACACAAGGGATATGCTTCATTTTTAAGAAGTTGCTCATTTCATCATTGAAACTCAAGGATGTATGGAAGCATGTGAAGTGGCACAATAAAAAGGCAAATGAGAAATCACAACACTACAACGCTAATAAAGTTTATGTAATGGACAACACATCTTGTCCTACAAAAATGCAAGACAGAAATGGAAAAAGCATAGCGAATTGCTCTGAGACTTATCAAGATCACGAGGTAGGTTCTTTAATAGAAAAAGATGAGGCAAAAAGGTCTAAGAGATTCAGAAGTACTAATGAGGAGGCACAAGTTAAATGTAGTGGTCCTTCAGAAAAAGAGGAGGATCATTCTTCGCTTTTGAAAATAAGTACAGAAAGACCAGAAAAGAAAAGACGAAACCTGAAATGGACAGCAGAGCTTGATAAGAAATTAGACGAGGTTGTTCGGGAGCTAGGAGACAAAGGTAGGTGTTCAAAGACTTTGTTTTTATCCCGGCAGAGAGAAGTAGAAAAAATAAGAATGTTGGTTAAGGAAAATCTTAAGTAGACATTTTCTGAATGTTCACAATTTTGCTATTAAATTCTTATTATTTGTCTTACCATGTTGATTTAGCTGGTCCTAAAAATGTGCTGGAGAGGATGTGTGTGCAGGATTTGACTATGGGATGTCTCACCTACCGTCTAAAGGTATCCAAGTATAAAAAAAACATTTATGATTCAAGGTTTTGTCAATTTTTCCTAATAATTCTCATCTAATGTAGAAATACCGATTCCAAAAACGACAAGCTTCGAATGTTCAGCCAGCTCCTTCAACGAACTTCAACGACGAACATCATTCCAATGTGTTGAATTCAAGGAACTTCTCTGTGGATGCCAATGAATCATTCCAAGGAGCAGACATACCTCAACCAACATAAGTTCCTTTTGTTGCTTTACCAAGTTCAAACGATTCTTCCTTGAACGAGTGCGATGATTGGATTAATCAATTTCTACAACTTGACGATTTTGAGCTGAAATTAAGCTAGTAAATCAGACTGTCAGATCCTACAACTTGCTAGATTACATGCCTTTTTTGAAAGCTCAACTCAAACATTCCTAGATGTTCAACAGTTTTTATTGATCTATTGTAGAACTCAAACAATCTTTAACTTTTGTTCTTTTGCATATCAAATGATTGTATGAATATTTTATTTTTCATTTTGTGTGTATGCTTTACTCATAAGATATGGATCACCTTCTTGAATCAATTTTCATTATGCTCGCATCATGCCTTCTTCTATTTTATTTTATTTTTTGTGAAGAAGAAGTTGGTGTGATTTCTTCTATTGATGTTTTATGAAGGAATAATATAATATGAAGGAAGGAAAAAAGAAAATCAAAGAACAAAAGTGATTATAGAACAGACAAAGATATTGATTATGTCGTAGCTTCCCAACTAGTCAACTGTTGTTTCCAGCAATAAATAAACAGATTTGAAAGTGCAGAAAGTAAGATTGACACACGATGTCTTTATACTGGTTGGGATCCAATGTGGATCTTACGTCCGGTCCGCTTGGGTTGCAAGGGTGTTCTCTTCTAGCCTTTAGAATCTTTGTAGTGAGTACAAGTTTGAGTATAGTTCCTGTGCCTACACTCATCTTTTTCTTTTGATACAGAGCCTTACCAACATTATTTTTTTCTTCTCTCTTTTTTGTTTTAACAGTAGAAACTAAGTAATACAATGCTTGTTAAAAGTAGACTAGATAATGTAGGATGATTCAGACTTGTTGTGCACCTTCTTTGACAGACGCAACTTTTAAAGTGTTGTGACTCGAATCTTCTTAATTAGCAACCCAAGAGATTTGATCCTACAAAAAGAAGGCAATGGAGATCCTTATTTTCCAAGAATAATATTAAGGCTAATCTTCGATTTCCTTTTGATTGTCCTTGATCTCTTTATTGAATTCTTGCTGATTGTCATCTTCCTTGATTGATAAATCTAAAGCAACAAACATTAAGCAATCAAACCAACACAAGTAGTATTCATTCTCCCCTTTTGGTATCAGCAAAAAGGAAAGAACAAAGCATCCACCAAAAGCAGAAAATACACAGCAGTTTTACAAAGGACAACACAACCCATTACAAACAGAGTAGCAAAACAAAACAATAAGGATGTGTTCGAAAGATAAGAGCAAACACATTAACGAGGAGCAAGAAGTAGGTAAGCGTGGTGACAATAACAGTGGACATCTCCTCAAACTTGGAGGAAAGAGAGGTGGAAATGGCTTTGGAGCCAGTCTGAACCTTAGTCACAATCTTGATAGCCTCTTTGACAATCTGATCGACCCTTAGCATATGTGAGCCACATCTGCACCTATTTTCTTAGTTACATCCTTCATATTATCTATCTTGAGGTGAGCAACAAGTCAGAGATCTTTAAGAGAGTCCACCTGTTCCCCATGGCAGTCATCATGGTCATAAGGTCACTTACCTGAGTGAAAGTGATAGACATATCATCCAATTTTGCATTCATATAAGCAAGATTCTCCAGAGCAGCATTAAGTTTTGCAGAGGATACAAAGGTGGGAGATGAGGGTTTTTGACTTCAGTTTCTTTGCAGCAACATCTTCTGAATCATTCTTTAGAACCCAAGAGAAATCATTACAAGAGTATCCCATGCTAACAAAGGTACGAGAATTGTAGCATTGTTTGATGAAAATAGGAGGGAAGTCACCAAGACACAGGAAGTGAGATTCCAGTATGTGAGTTATGAGCATACCAAAGGGTAGACTGGAGGGTTAAGAAATAACATACACCATGGTTGAGAGGATAAATGAGAAGAGGTGAAATTTTCTCCGAGAAACAAGACAGTATGTGAGCAGAGTGTCAAGCTGAGTGAACATAGAGTGAGAACCAGCTCTAGGAAGGAGGGTAGTAGCAACAATATGGGCAATACCACAAGTCTCAAAAGATAGATATTTGGGACCAAGATGAGAAGGAATGGTAGCAGAAGGGTAAATAACGAGTTCATATTTGGCCTGTTCTAAAGAGACATCGCATTCAGAAGGCCAACAATTTTTGGGAGGATTCATGGTACCAGAACAAGAGATATCAAAGATAGAGTCAATTTTTTTGCAGTAAAAAAAGATGTTGTTGTTACGTGTCTCAGGATCTGCTTTGAATGGGTCAGAGACTTCAGCTGATTATTAGGAGATTAGTTTTCTTTTAGTCATTATCCTATTAACTAGTTATAGTTGTTCCTATTTTATAGGCATGTTAGCAGTCTTTTAGTAGTCCATGTTCTGTGTTAGTTGTACTGCCCCTCTACTTATTTAATCAGCTTGAAGTTCAATAAAAATTATTCTTCAGATTTCAATTCATCTTGCTGTTTCAGTTAAATTAATAACATTGGTATCAGAGCCCTACTTCTTAAGGGACTTGTGTGAGACTTGCGAGGTTCTTTTCTGAGTGTTTATGCATAAAATATTCTCTGCAAAACACTATTAAAACAATGGAAAATGTAGGCTCTTTTTCTGCTATGGCTCCACCAGTTTTCGATGGAGAAAGCTATCAAGCCTGGGCAGTAAAAATGCAAGTTTATTTGGAGGCTAGTGATTTGTGGGAGGTTGTCGAGGAATACTACGAAGTGCATCCTCTACCAGGGAATCCAACTATGGCTCAGATTAGAACCCACGAGGAAAAGAAATCAGGAAAATCCAAAGCTAAATCTTGTCTCTTTGCTGCTGTTTCTACCACCATTTTAAGTAGAATAATGACATGTAACTCAGCCAAAGAAATTTGGGATTTCCTCAAGAAAGAGTACGAGGGAGATGAATGAATTAGAGGAATGAAAGTACTGAACTTGGTTAGAGAATTCGAGATGCAGCGTATGAAGGAATCAAAAACCATTAAGAATTATTCTGATAGGTTGCTTGGGATTGCCAATAAGGTAAGGATACTTGGAAATGAACTTACTGATAATAGAATAGTTCAAAAAATACTTGTAACTTTACCTAAGAGATATGAGGCAACTATTGCTTCATTGGAAAATACTAAAGATTTGTCTAAGCTTAGCTTGGAAGAGTTATTGAGTGCACTGCAGGCACAAGAACAACGAAGAATGATGAGGCATGGGGGATCCATTGATGGAGCCTTGCAAGCCAAGTTGCAGTTCGGTTCAAGTGCCAGGGGAAACAAAGGAAAAGGAAAGAAAGAGAATCATGAAAACTACGAAGTAATAGCGAGAAATAATGTTACTGCAACTAGCAACAACAGAGAAGGCAAATATCCTCCCTGCCAACATTGTGGGAGGAAAAATCATCCACATTTCAAGTGTTGGAGAAAACCTGATATGAAATGCAGAAAGTGTCACGGTCATGCTGAGATTATCTGCAAAGAGAAGGGATTACAACAACCAAATGATACACAGATTGCAGACCAACAAGAAGATGAGTAACTATTTGTGGCCACTTGTTTCGCAAGCAAAAATTCAAGTGAAAGTTGGCTTGTTGATAGTGGTTGTACGAACCACATGACCAGTGATGAAAAGATTTTCAGAGAACTTGATAGATCAGTTAAATCAAGAGTCAGAATCGGAAATGGAGAATACCTCCTAGCGAAAGGAAAGGGGACTGTAGCAATTGAAAGTTACATAGGTACAAAACTTATTTGTGAAGTTTTATTTGTTCCTGAAATTGATCAGAATTTATTAAGTGTTGGGCAACTCCTAGAAAATGGATTCAAATTATTATTTGAAGATAAAGAGTTCTTGATCAGTGATCCTAGTAGTTAGGAAATATTCAGAATTAAAATGCAGGGAAAAAGTTTTTCCTTGAATCCATTGAACGAGGAACACATAGCTTTTCCAAGCCAGCTCACTGTAGCGAAAACGTGGCACAAAAGGTTGGGGAACTTTCATCACAAAGCTTTATTATTTATGCAAATGAGAAAAATGGTAAATGGTTTACCAAACTTGGAGGAGAACCCCTCAAGTTGTAAGGCTTGCGTGCTTGGCAAGCATACTAGACTTCCATTTAAAAGTTCCACTTGGAGAGCTATAGAAAAGTTGCAACTCATTCACACCGATCTTTGTGGTCCACAAAGAACTCCATCACTCAATGGTAGCAGGTATTATATTATTTTCATTGATGATCTAACAAGAATGTGTTGGATTTACTTTATGATGTTTAAGTCCGAAGCTGCTGGAATTTTCATGAAGTTCAAAAGATGGATAGAAAATCAGAGTGGCAGCAAGATTCAGGTCATTAGGTTAGATAATGGAACTGAATATACCTCGGTATGTTTAATTCTTTTTGTGAAAAAGCTGGAATTGAGCACCAACTTATTGTCCCTTATTCTCCACAACAAAATGGAGTGAGTGAGAGAAAAAATAGAACAATCATGGAGATGTCGAGTGCTTGTTGCATGAGAAGAATCTACCAAAGAAGTTTTGGGCTGAAGGAGCAAACACTGTTGTTTTCTTGCTGAATAGACTGCTTACGTGGGCAGTGGAAGGAAAGACTCCATTTGAAGCATGGTATGGTGTCAAACCTGTTTTGAAAAACCTCAAGATATATGGGTGTCTATGTTTTTCTTATGTTCCCCAGGTTAAGAGAGACAAGCTAGATAAGAAGGCAGATTTGGGAATCTTCATTGGCTATAACTTATTTTCTAAAGCTTATAGGATCTTTCAACCTCAAACAGACAAGATTATGGTAAGTAGAAACGTTCAATTCCTTGAAGATGAGCAATGGGAATGGAATGAGGAGTCTCGAGTTAAAAACCATAATTCACAACTTGATTATGATGACTTGGTGGATGATCAACCTATTAGGGGAACAAGGTCACTGTCTGATATTTATGAGAGATGCAATGTTGCTGTTTTTGAACCTGCAGGTTATGAGGAAGCAAAAATGGATCAAAATTGGACAAATGCAATGAAGGAGGAGTTGACCATGATAGAAAAGAACCAAACTTGGAAGCACATGGAAAGACCCCAAGATAGAAAAATGATTGGAGTTGAATAGATTTTTCGAACAAAGTTAAATCCAGATGGTTTGGTAAACAAGCACAAAGCTAGATTGGTGGTGAAAGGCTATGCCCAAGTTTGGGGAGTAGATTTTTCTGATACTTATGCCCCAGTAGTCAGATTGGATACAATTCGGATGCTTTTGGCTATTGCGGCACAGAAAAATTGGAAGATTTTTCAAATGGACGTGAAGTCTGCTTTCTTGAATGGTCTACTATAGGAAGAAATATATGTTGATCAGCCAGAAGGGTTCAGCGTACCCGGACATGAAGATATGGTTTATCTGTTAAAGAAAGCTATATACGGACTAAAGCAAGCTCCTAAAGCTTGGTACAGCCGAATAGATAATCATTTGCTAGGCTTAGGCTTTGAAAAAAGCTTAAGTGAATCGACTCTTTATGTCAAGAAAGTTGCCTCTAACATCATTATTATTTCTCTGTATGTCGACGATTTACTTGTGACAGGAAATAATACAAAGATGATTGAAGAATTCCAGGAGGAAATGATGAAAGTCTTTGAGATGACTGATCTTGGCGAGATGACTTATTTTCTGGGAATGGAGATCAAGCAAACTCAGAATGAAGTTTTTGTTTGTCAAAAGAAATATATGAAGGAGATTCTAAAAAGATTTAGAATGGAAGAATGCAAGAGTGTGAGTACTCCAATGAATCAAAAATAAAAGCTGAAAAGGGATGATGGAGCTGAACTAGTTGATGAAGGAGTATATCGAGGTTTAATTGGATGCTTGATGTATCTCACAACAACAAGGCCTGACATCTACGTGTCTCAGGATTTGCTTTGAATGGGTCAGAGACTTCAGCTGATTATTAGGAGATTAGTTTTCTTTTAGTCATTATCCTATTAACTAGTTATAGTTGTTTCTATTTTATAGGCATGTTAGCAGTCTTTTAGCAGTCCATGTTCTGTGTTAGTTGTACTGCCCCTCTACTTATTTAATCAGCTTGAAGTTCAATAAAAAATATTCTTCAGATTTCAATTCATCTTGTTGTTTCAGTTAAATTAATAACAGGTGCATGCGCTTACCAAGTACTAAAGATTCAATTTCTCCTGCCTTAGAAGAATGGAGGTTTGCATAAAAAATAAAGAAACAAAGAGTTGTGTAAATAAAAAGTCACATTCAGAAGGAATGTAATTAAAAGTAAGGAAACCCAACATACCAGGCGTGAGAAAAAAAATTGAAAAAGGAAAACATTCAATACACGCAAGAACTTCAACAATTTAAGGGATTTTCAATGATGTTTAAAGATTTTCGGAGAGTGCAAAATCTTTCCTCTAAAAGAGGTTTCGTAAAAATATCAATCAGTTGAATTTTTTGTGCTAATAAAAGATATTTCAATATATCCATTAAGAACATGATCACAAATAAAATGATGCTTAATATCAATGTGCTTAGCAAGAGAATGATGCTCGGAGTTTTTTGAAAGACAGATAGAACTAGAATTATCACACATGTAGTTCTTCCAAGGAAGCCTTTACTCTAGCAGTCGACAAGTTTCTAGCCATGACTGAACCTCTTCTTTGAGAAGCTTTCCGAATTGTACACCCATCAACTGACCAATAATGTACATACAAATAAATTGTGGCTATCCTTTTAGAGTCATCATGCAAGGTTAATGGCAAAGTAGAGCTCCAAAATAACATAATCTTCTTACACGACCATGTTGTTACATGTAAGGAGAGACTTCTTATACCATTGTAAACATGGTTATATGTTGGAATGGTAGCAACTGAACATATAGAATCAATATGCACAACAAGAGAATGCATAAACCACTGCCACCCCGTATCCCACATTCGATTGATGTTATCAGAAGATTTATGCAAACAAAACATTCTAGTCATATCCATCAAAATTTCTCGAACATTACTTGTGTGACCAGTTAACTTTAGGGTCTTCAGACTTATCCCTGGATCCCACATGGGAACAACCAGTTCATTTCCAATTAATTCAAGAGAGAACTTGCTCTTAATTCCTACGAATACATGTACTACTTGGACATGATCCTTTTTGGACAATTTATCAAACAAGTAGAAGCAACTCTAGTTTTTTTAATTTCCATATATTCAAGTAATGTATTAAGGCATACACTGGACAGATCAAGCTGTCGAGTACACTCTGATGCAACAAAGATAAAGAAAAGCAATGAAACAGTAAAGAACTAAGAAGAGGAAAGAAAGAGTAAAGGACAAGCTATTCTCTATTTAGCTAAACAATTCTTTTCATAGTTGCAAAAAGAACTATTACAATGCTTAAATAGCCAAGACACTCCTTGGTGATAGTATGAAAAGTAATTGCCCAGCATTGGACCTAAAGTGTCCAATCACTCAAACATTAAGGGCAATTTTGACAATAACATAAAATGACTTTTAAAACCTATTGGACTAAACTAACAATATGAAACTATTCTTCTTAAATGAATTCCTAACCAACTTAACGGATAGGTGCAACCCCTCAAGCACTCAGTACTAGCTTACCCAGCTTCCGACTTCATTCTTGCATCATTCCCCATTTCTTAAAAACCTTCTTGTCCTCAAGAAAGGAATTGAGGAAACCTCAGTTTCATGGTAGAGTAGTCTTCCCAGGTTGCATCATCTCTTGACATTTGTTCCCAGTGAATAAGAATTTGAGGAATAGCCTCGTTCCCCTTTTCATCATCCTTCTTTCCAATATTTCCTGAGGCTGCACACAGTTAGGAGATGACACATCAACTGTCCGAGGATGATTAAAATTTAGCAAAGCAAGGCAAGGCTTCAATTGAGATACATGGAATGTATGATGGATGGCTACTTGAGATGGTACAGACAACTTATAGGCAACTGGACCAATCTTTTGTAGTATCTGGTTAGGGCCATAGTATTTAGCTGACAGCTTCGAAAAGGTCTGGTTAGAGATAGTGAGTGGCCTATAAGGTTGGATCTTTAGGTACACCCAATCTTCCTCTTTAAACTGCCTATCTGTTCTGTGTTGATTGGCCATGAAAATCATTCTTTGTTGAGCTCTGGCTATGTGGAATTTGAGCAACTCGACCTTAAACTCTCTAGTTATCAAACTTCTATTCACCTCCTCCTCTGCAGAGTCCCCAGGAACATAAGGAATATGGAGAGGTGGTGGTTGTCTATAAAGAGACTCAAAAGGAGTTGTTTGGAATGCTGAGTGGAAGGTGGTGTTATACCACCATTCTACCAGGGAGAAATAGTTGGCCCAATCCTTCTGACTATCAACACAAAAACACCTTAAATATGTCTCAAGGGTTCTATTGAGTACTTCTGTTTGGCCATCTGTTTGAGGATGATAAGCAGTAGATGTGCTCAATGTAACCTCTTGCATTGCAAATAGTTCCTGCCAGACTTTGCTCATGAATATAGAGTCCCTATCACTGATGATGTTTTCAGGCATTCCATGGAGTTTGTAAACTTGATCCAAGTACAGTTGAGCGACAAAAATGGTTGTGTAATGATGGCTAATGTTAAGGAAGTGCCCATACTTTGTAAGTCTATCAACAACAACTAGTATAGTTGTTTTGGCCTTAGACCTCGTCAACCCATCTATGAAGTCCATGCTTATGCTACCCCAAGCAACATATGGTATTTGTAGTGGTTGGAGAAGGGCTGGATAAGCAGCACTATCATATTTGATCCTCTGACAGGTTGCACACTGCCTCACAAACATAGTTACATCTTCCTTCAGTCCCTTCCAGTAAAAAAAGGTTTAAGATCCTTTGGTAAGTGTTCTCAATTCCTGAGTGGCCTCCCACAGGTTTTTCATGCCAGATGAGAAAGATCTCCTTCTTCAAAGTTGGTTCATCCCCTACTACCAACTTACCCTTCCTCCTTAGTTGTTCATCCACAAATGTGAATTCATTGTGTCCTTCCTCCTGTGATACTACCTTAGCCAGAATGGCTTAGGTAAGAGGATCCCTCTCCCAGCTATTTTTTTATCTTTTTGAACAACTTACTGACCCCATTAATTAACATCATTGATGCTACCTCTCCCATTGGTACTCTAGACAAAGAATCTGCAACCTTGTTCTCCCTCCCTTTTTTGTACTTTATTTCAAAATGGAATTGCATCATCTTGGCAATCCATTTCATTTGAGAACCTGTATGAAGTTTTTGATCTAATAAAAACTTCAGAGGCTTTTGATCAATCCTCACAATGAACTTCTTTCCTATCAAATACTGAGCCCATTTAGTAACAGCTAGAACTAAAGCTAATAGCTCTTTGTCATACACAGACAACCCTTGATGTCTCATGGAAAGACCCTTGGTGAAGTAAGCAATATGATAGCCCTCTTGCATTAAGACTTCTCCAATTCCATAGTCACAAGCATCTGTTTCTACAACAAAAACAACACAATTATTAGGTATAGCAAGGACAGGGACTGAAGTCAGTGCTTTCTTCAGTTCCTCTATGGCCTGAGTGGCCCTTTCAGACCATTGAAACCCATCCTTCTTTAATAAATCAGTTAGTGTCTTGCTGATTATCCCATAATGATTGATGAACCTCCTATAATACCCTGCTAATCCCAAGAACCCCCTTAGCTCCTTCACATTTTTGGGTTTAGGCCATTCCTTAACTGCAACAATTTTCTTAGGATCAGTAGATACACCATCAGCAGATATCACATGCCCTAAGTATTCAGCTCTACTAGCCCCAAATGAACACTTGGCTTGTCTAACACAGAGCTTGTGCTTCATTAGCAAGTCAAATGTTGTTTAAAGATGAACCAAGTGTTCAGATAAATTCGGACTGAACACCAAAATGTCATCAGAAAACACCAATATGAACTTCCTTAAATGCTCTCTGAAGATATGATTCATTAGACTTTGAAAAGATGATGGAGCATTGGAAAACCCAAATGGCATCACTAAATATTCATAGTGACCTTCATGTGTTCTAAAAGTTGTTTGACAATATCTTCATTGGCCATCCTGATCTGATGATAACCTGCTCTAAAATCTATTTTAGAGTAGATCTTTGAACCTCCCAATTCCTCTAATAGCTCTTCTATGATGGGAATGAGAAATTTGTCTTTAATTGTAACCTTGTTGAGGCCCCTATAGTCCACACATAGCTTCCAACTCCCATCTGTTTTGCCAACCAGAACCACTGGTAAAGCATAAGGACTACAACTTGGTTGTACAATGCCTTGCTCCATCATGTCTCTTATCAACTTCTCAATTACATCCTTCTATAAAGATGAGTATCTATATGGCCTCAAGTTCACAGGGTTGCTTCCTACCTCTAGTGGTATTTTGTGATAAAATGGCCCTCTTAAAAGGGGCAACCCCTTTGGCTCAGCAAACAACTGAGGATACTCTTGAGTAAGGAACAAAATTTCCTTGGGTGTGGTTACTCCCAAGTTCCCTTTTTCCTCCAATGGCACCACTCTGATCATGAATAACTGGGCACCCCCATTTGCCATTTTTTCCAACCTTTTGGCTTTTACAGTTCTCACCTTCTCCACATGACCTTTCAACACACATTTATGCCCTTGGTAAGTATAGCCTAAACTTAACTCTTGAAAGTTCAACTTAATATCTCCCAAAGGAAGCAACCATTGTACCCCTAAGATCATGTCACAAGATCTGAGAGGTTTCAGTAAGAAATCATCTGTGTAAGTCAGTTTCTCCATCATCCATGAAAATGCTTTACACAGCTCCTTGGTTTGCCTATCATGCCCATCAACCACATTGATAGCATGAGTTCTGACAGCTTGAGTGTTTCCTTGGAGGTCCCTTGCAAATCCTTCATCCATAAATGTAATGACCCTCTTGGTCATTTCTGTGTCTTGCCTTATGTATGTCATTTAAAGCGTTCCTATAGCGACCCCAAGTCATTTATGACTTACTGGGACTGACAGTTCGGTCACCAGGTCGTTCGTTTGGTCTTGGTGCGAGTTTTTGTGTTTTGGAGCTTATAAACCTTGAACGATCATTTTCGATCAAAAGTTCAAAAAGACGACCTCAGAATAGAATTCTAACGATTCCATCAACTCCGTAAGGGTCATTTTAGGCTAGTAGCATGGTTGACATGACTCCCGAGGTTTTCAGTGTAAGTCGGTGCGATTAGGCGTTTTAGCCTTTGAAATTTGGCTTAAGGTTGACTTTGGTCAAGATTCTGAGTAAACACGCTCGGATGAGAATTCCGTCAACGCGGTTAGCTCCGAAATGTCAAGTTTGGTCTAGATTGACCCTTCTTTTGTGTCTGGAGGTTTTCGATATCTTTTCGAGCCCTTTTGTGGGTTTTGACTTAAAATGACTTTTGGAAGTGGGACCCACTTTTTATCGAAATGACCTCTGATGGAAATTTTGACTGCGCCGTTGAGTCTGGAATATCGAATTTGGTATGGTTGTATATCTCGTTTGCGTGCACGGGGTTCCGACCGAGATCGGAGCACCCCGTCGGAGTTTTAAGTTTGGAATTATTGCAGATTTTCTGCAATAAATGCAGAAAAACAGCAACATATTCCCCAAACTTAAACCCTCATAACTCTCTCATCTCTCAACCGATTTGGGTGATTCAAAAGGCAAAGTTGTGAGATTTTTCGAGGACAACGCGTTGGTGAGCTTGGATAGTGATTTGGAGTCCCCGTTTGAGGTAATTTTCGTAAAATACCTGCTGCCACACCCTTTTTGTGAGCTTGATTTTGGGAATTTTTGAGACTTGATATTTCAGTCATTTTAGATTCCATTTCGGTGATTCTTGGGGTTATCTTGAGTGGTTTTTCAAGGAGAACGCATTGTCATGGTTAGATTTTGTATTTAACTTTTTTGTTGGAGGTAAAAAGTTGTGTTTTAGCTGCTGTCTTAGCTCATTTCGAGCTCAATTTTTGGGAAAATTTAGAAAGTGATTTCGTGGTCATCTTAGGTGCGAATCTGGTGATTCAAAAGCCTAGATTGTGGGGTTTTTTGTGAGGATTATCATGGTGTGATTGGTTTCAGCATCTGGATCTCATTTATGATATTTTCTTGTAAATAGCTGCTGCTATTGTTGTTCCGTTTTAGTGTAATTTGGGTTTTGGTTGCATGTTGATAGTGTGTTGTTCCCAAGCCCCGAATTGTGTCCCATTTTGGGATATGAGCTGGGGGAAACTGGTTAGGACCCACTTTTGGGGTTAATTCCGAAATTTCCAGCGCGGATCCCACGATTCCCGTTTTGACTCCAAAATTGACCCATCTCCATTTGTTGTGAGTTTGGTGTCTAAACGATCATTTTAACGTTGTGACTCTATTTTTGATAGCGGGGCAGCATTTCGAGACCGTTCGAAAAGGGAAAGCTCCGAAGAAGTGGGTTTGGAGCGCGTGTGATCGGCCTACAGGTAGGCTACGGTTTCCCTCTCTTAGATTGAGCTCGAGAATGTGAATGCATGTTGATTAGTTGGGATTTGGGTTGGGTAGTTATTGAATCACATTTTGGTGTTTAAAAATTATGTTTTCGGCCTATTTTGTGAATTATCGGGTAATTGGGAGCATGTTTTGTGTTATTAATTGACCCTCCTCGCTATGTGGAGTGTTTGCATGCTTAATTACTGTTTATTTGAAGCATGTTGGGCCTTAGTTTAGGTTTGATTAGGGCTTGCCTTAGAAATACATGATTCGGATCCGATAGACCTTAGTTTTACCTCGACGTCGCTCGGTCGGCTTAGATCCTTGTAGACTGGTGTAGCAGACTTGAGTCTTATAGTTTGAGCCTTAGCTAGGCGATACGCTTGCTCCGACTATAGTTATCTTTTTTTCCCCCGATGTTACGGCTTCACGAGTTACGTCGGCGATACTAGTTTTGCTTCGCGATTTGAATTTGATTTTCGATTTGGTTCCAAGGACTTACATTGATTGGCTAAGTATGGACGGCGTTCCACGGACATTTATGAGTGTGGATCGATTAGGACTCTTTCAGCAGCTATATTGGCATCTTTATAGAGCATCCGGTTTAAGTTCCGGCCTCTATTGCCCAGATACTTATATAGAGCATCTGGTTAGAGTTCCGGCCTTTATTTCTCAAATACTTATACAGAGCATCCGGTTAGAGTTCCGGGCTCATATACTTGATACTTGTGATTGGTTACTTATGTACTTCTGGTGAGCATCTGATTTGAGGTCCGACCTCCGTACTGTCAGATTTTACTTATGATTTATTTAACTTGCGCATGAGTGTACCTTCTGAGCTTATGAGGTCCAGTTAGGTGTAGTTAGCTTATAGATTACTTTAGTTAGTTCTTTCTACACTTGTGTGCATTCCATTGTTACTTAGATTTCCGCTCTTGACCCTCGGTTTGTGTTATTCCTTCTTTTCATATTGCCTTTACTTTTCAAGTTCAGTCGGCCTATGATGCCTACTGGGTACCTGTTGTTTTGGTACTCATGCTACGCTCTGCATCTATTTCGTGATGCAGGTCCGGGCACTAGTAGCCGGCGTTGATCGAGCTTGGAGTAGACTGATCCGGAGATGGGAGTGAGCACACGACGTTTTGTACTATTTCAGTCTCCATCTGTATATATAGACTTGTCTTTTACCTTTCGAGACAGTCCA
>JAJOOH010001912.1:0-62953 GCA_029582605.1 Solanum gracilifrons | reverse complement strand
ATGGTCTTAGTGGTGATTGAATCTTTAGGGATGTTTTTTTTCCCTTAATTCTTCTGGTGTTAATTAATTAAGCTAAGATGATCTTCATGTAATGTAGATTTCATAATTCTTTTTTTTTTCTCTCTTTTACTTCTACCTTTGTATTCAAAGTTAGAAGTAACAAGGTTAGATATTTTTAACAAGGTTCATTGGCAAGAGAAACAACAAAAACCTTTGACCATTTGTTGGAAATAACCTGCAATATTTTAGTGGTTATTGACCCTTGCATTTTTAGGCAAGTCTATTTACATCTTTTTGGCTTGTATCTTCTTATTTTGTTTCATTTTTTTGTGCTATTATGAATCTTTCTCTTTTCTTTCGAGTTAAGGGTTAATCGAAAACAAACTCTATACCCTACAAAAGATAGGAATTAATATATGCATATATTCTACCCTTTCAGACGTAAATCACAGGGGCGAACCCACATAGAGGATTTCGGATGCTCGAACACCTATTAATCCCGACGAAAATTTTGTATATATTTATCAAAAATACTAGAAAATGGATATAAAGAACTCGCGAGCACTATTGAACAAAACGTCTTGTATGTACTTTGGTTCAGGAGTAGAATTTTGAGGCCTCTAGTTGAGGGTTTGAACCCCCTGTAATAGCGTATATTTTTGTTGAAAAAGCTAACTTAAACTTTTTCATTGTTTTTTTTAATTATTCTTTTTCTACATTTTCACCGTTGACTTTTGGTTAAATTTTTTATTATTTTTAATTTTTCTATTTTTTGTATTTCATTTACTAATTAAACTATAAAAATATTAGTAAGCTTTTTTTTTTTTGGCTAGCAACTTTAAGTGAAAGGATTTGAGCATCCACGACCATCATATCCTAGATCCGCCACTAATGAATTCCACTGAATATGTTATTATTGTTATTTGGTGTTTACTACTCCTATCGATTCAATTAGTATAACTCTTATATTTATTACTGGATGGGCGATCTGAAATATCTGGAAGAGAATATAATCTTGGTAACATGCTTATGTTTCCAAGGTCTCTAGCATGGTATCTTTGTTGAAGATTTAATAGAATATTTTAACTGATGAAGTAGTTTGTTTATGTTACTTCACAGAAGCTGGGTTCTCCCAGCCTTTAATTTGACAATGCTGCTAAATTAACATGCCACAACTAAGCAAATTACTAGCAATATTGGAGGTAAGACAGTTTAGGATAGTACAGAATACTATGTAGTTACGGGTAAAATTAGCCCATGAAAATATGAGTCACACAATTTATCTATGTTTGGGTGTAGGGATATCAACTGGGCATCTCTTCTTCTTTTTTTTGTTGAGAAAATACCCGCTCGATCAAAATATTTAGGAAAAATTGTATGAAATAGCAAACTATTAATTCAAATAAAATGTTATAGCCATAGTTTATTTTAATTGTAATTCGCAGCAAACATCTCCTTTTTTGCCATCTGATTAGGTATACAACCAGCCATTTTCGGTATACAATTAGCCATTTTATACATTTCAGTATAAAATATATAAAATGCGTTTGTGCTTGTATAAAGCGAGAGAAAAGTGTATATACAAATACAAATACATATATTTTCGTCATATACACTTATAATTATACAAATACATATCTTATTATACAAATTACAATGTATAAATGAATTTATACAAAATTAAACAATTTGTATAAAATTGGATGTTAGTAGCGAATTATACAAATCAAAAGCTCCATAGCAAACATAAAATTTGCTATGGAGCGCAATTATGCAAACAATAGCTATAACTTACAAATTTGATTTTTATGTTTGCTATATGTGAAAGTTGCTCTAAAAAAATCAAAGTAAATCTCAAGCCATAAACACAAGTTAAAGTAAATTTTTAAAATAGGTTATAATTGAACTTATAATAAAGATTTTGGGTCATATTTGACGGAAATATTTTGGCGAGTTGGGCTCACTATATTTTCACAGGGGAAGTTGGTTCAATTTGGGTACAACCAAGTCAGCCTATTTAGAAGTTGGACTCATTGAGCTGTCGTAGACAAAATTTGAAGAATAACCTTAGTAAACGTTTGGCAATGAGATATCATATCACGATATGAAATCGTAAGATAGAATCAGCGTTTGGACATACAATTTTATGTTGATTCCGTCTCATGATTTCATATCATGACATGGAATCTCATATTCTTCAAAAATCATATTTGGGAATTTCATATCATGATTTGAGATTTTTTAAATACAAAATTGACCCACAAATTTATATTTTGTTAAATCAACCCCACATTTATATTTACTAACCATTTATTTCATATGTAAATTCAATTTATAATCATATCATTACTTTTTAAAATTTATTATTCTCATCAACATAAAATTTATTATTACTTTAAATTTGGTGAATAGAAATGATAAATTATGAATTGATTTTGTGAATATAAATAAGAACGGAGGGAGTAATACTCTTTTTGGTAAAAAAAACTTCTCTTTCGGCTACATATGAAAATGTTTAAAGCAATTAAATATGAAAAAGGACAAAATTAGTAATGTATATTTGATAATCACTACTTTCAATATATTTGATTTTAGCACGAAATTAATGCATTGAAAATGTGTAATTGCACACAAGTGAAACAAGGCAAGAACCATTATGATATTAATATACAAGTGAAAATTGTCATAGCTTGTACATTGTTACATAAGTATTTGCGAGAATACCAAAGGAGTGATGAAATATTTATTGTCTATGAGCATGAAAATATAGTTGCGAATGATGTTCTTCAACAAATGTCTCAAAGTAACAATGTTGGTTCGTCTTTTCAGCCATATGATCGAGAAATGCAAGTTCAATGTGAGAAGATTGTCCGTACTATGTGGGAGGATTATATTAAAGACTAATACACTACAATTTATGTTCAATTTTTTTTTATTGAATTAAAGTTTGATCAATTAAAGTTAGATGAAACAATTACTTAAGTGAAGAACAAATAACTTTGTAATAATTTATTATGCAATTTTATAAATTTTTATTTATCTGGTAAGATTGAATAAATAATTGAGGCTCTTTTAATAGTTTTACAACTTATGAGGTTCTTATGTTTATGAGAAAATATACAACACAAAAATTACTTATCGCATGTCCAAACAAAACTTCAATTTCATATCATGATTTCATATTATGATATCATATCATGATTCCATATCATGATTCTATATCGCATGGTCAAACGGGCTCTTAGAAAGTGCCATACGGTGCAAATATATAATCTTAGTTTCGAGTTTTGAAATGATCTTATATTATTCCTTTTATGCTTTATCCCTCCTAATTTCTACCTCCAAAAGTAAAAGATTGTTGCCAAAAAAAACTTACAGCAATGTTCCATTGAGTGCACTCTCTAGTCTCTACTTAATAGAAGTTTATCAAAGATATTTAACTAGTTGATCTGTTTAGGTTCGATATTTGGGATCACCAAACGCTCGCTAATGAGTATCGTGTCTTTCCAATGAAGTGGAGTCATCTTCATGAGGCCTCTTAGTCCTTTTAGCAGTAGTCAATTGTTTTCGATTGAAATTTTAAAGACTCCTAATTATTATTTTTTAATCACTTAGACAAAGAATAAAGAAAATTATCTATTGGGAAATCAATTTTTATATCATATTGTGAAATGTGAATATAAATATAAAGAAGGAGGGGGTGAGAGACGAGACACGGAGAAAGAGGGGAGAGAGAGGGAGAGGGGGAGCCAGTGAGAGAGGGGGATCGGGTAGGCGAGCAAAATTTTGAGAGAAAGGAAAGAATTGCTACAAAATTTGAAGTATAGCTATTATGCATTGAGAGACTGGTAGTTACAGATTTTGTCAAAAAAGTTTGTTACAAAGTTAGTTCTAGATTGTTACAAAGTTAGTTATAGTTAGCGATGGTTAAGTAAAGCTAACTAGTCTAGATAGTTAAGATCCTAGCAGCTACTACACTATAAATAGTGAAGCTTAGATATAATTGTAATTAATCTGAACCATTACGAATTCAATATAGTTTTTCTCAGTTTCTCTTCTTAGTTATTCATTGATCATGAAGATCACCATTGTTGATACTTAACATGGTATCAGAGCATGAGGTATAACTCTATAGATCTCTCTGCCTTTCAGTGGAAATTAGTCTCTCTAAGGAGTAGTTGCATTGTCCTAGAAGTAGTGAAGATCACAATTTCAGCTGATCTCTTTGATGACGAGTGTTTCTGTTACCACTTCAGTGCAAGGAGGGGTTACAGTAGTCGATGCTCATCATCCATTGTATTTGCAAGCATATGATACTCTAGGTAGTTCTTTGGTTTCAATTCAACTTACTGAATCTAAAAATTATTCATTGTGGAGTAGATCCATGAAGATAGGTCTACTAGTAAAGAAAAATTAGGATTCATCAATGGCAAATACTCCAAAGATAAGTTCAATGCATCACTGCATGATATTTAGAAGAAATGCAATGTACTAGTGTTGTCGTGGATTATAATATTTGTTAGTAGGGAATTACTAAGTGGAGTAGTCTATGCTAGTAAGCTCAATAATTGTGGACTGATTTAAAAGAGAGATTTGATAAAGTAAATGGATCTAGGATCTTCTACTTACACAAGGAGATAGCTACAATTCATCAATGAATGTTGTATGTTTCCAGCTACAATTCCAAACTTAAAAGAGTTATGGATAAAAACTTATGCCTTGTCCTAGTTGTGTTTGTGAGGTTTCTAAAACCTATGCAGTAGGTTGATATAATTTCCCTTAGGGTTGAATGAGTCTTACAATCAATCTAGAAGTCAGATCATAATGTTGAATCTAGCACATGTGTACTCTCTAGTAATGGATGAGGAAAGTCAGAGGGTACTTGGTAAATCCAATGCAGTGGAGAGTGACAATCTTTAATTTTATCTACCAATACTAATTTTTTGAATGATGTTATGCCATTTTTTCAGTAGTGGTAAGGGATATATGCCTCGATTAGGATCTAGTTTTCACTTAGGATCTAATCTTCCTTCAGAATCTAGTTTTAAATCTCATTAAAAACATTCAACAACAACAACAACAATACTCTTTATTGTGACTACTGCAATTAGAAGGGCCATATAAGACCTACTTGTTACAATTTACATGGTTATCCTCCTGAATGGAAAGGTAAGAAGAGAACCAACCATGGTCTTATTATTATAGCTAAACATGTAGGAATCAATGCTTGCACTAGACAACTCATGCATTAATTATCAGAATAGCCCAGCTTACAATGATCAAGGATCAACTAGTGACAATAGTTCTTCCAAATCAATTGTTGGTAATATCTCTCCTGGTGCTTCTCATGCTCTTATGTCTAACATGCAACCTCCATATCTGCAGCAATATCACTCTCATTTTTCTCCACAACAGTACAAATAACTCTTACAAATGCTAGATCAAGAGAATAAGAAGAATAATTATGACAACACTAGCTATAAGAACAACATCTATGATGACTGTTCTACTCTCATTAATGATGATGATAAATGGATAATATACTATCGAGCATCCAAACATATGGTACATATTCTATGTATGTTAACTGAGAACATTCCCTTAAAATATTCTCAAAGAAACAAAGTTCATCTACCTACCGTCAGTCACATTGGCTCATCTCAGGTCCTTGGAGGGACTGAGATCTCTAATGTACTGCATATTCTTGAATTTCACTATAATCTACCATTTGTATCAAAGCTAACAAGAGAGTTAAACTGTTGTAATCACTTTTATCCTAACTTCTTAGGACCTCTATAGTGGGATTGTGATGGGGAATGAAAAATTGGAGAATGATGTGTATGTTGTTCATATTGATTGTCCGTTGAAGTCATAAAGATCTCCATTATAGTCTCAAAAGGACCAGGTTAATGTTGTCTCATCTACTAAGTCTAGTAGCATAGATTTGTCTCTATGGAATAAGAGGCTAGGTCATGTACCGATCATGTTCTACGAAAACTTAGTTATTCAAGACTATATCTCCAAGTAGTAGTGATCTTTGTACTATATGTCTATTAACTAAACAAGCCAAACTATCTTTCCTTTATCAGTGGTTTCTCCTTCTTTATCAGTGGTTTCTTCTGTAGACTCGGTTGTATGTAGTGATGAAGTTCTAGCTGAGTCTCCTTATACCAGTATGGTTCCTAAGTCCAGTATTGCTCATATAGGCTTGCCTTCTAATGATGGTACTGTAACTGAGTTCACTTTTCTGAGAAGATCTTCTAGACTAATTAGTAAACCTCATATATGGACGTATGACTTTCTTACTGCTTAACCTAAATACAATTGTCTTTATTATGTCTCCGATCATGTGAGTTATGCATACCTTTCTACATCATATTGTAAAGCTCTAGCTTCTTATTCTCACATCTCGGAGCCCACATCTTTTGCTGAAGCTGCTTCTCATCCTCGGTGGGTTGAAGCACTAAAGGCTGAAATTACTGTTTTTGAGGAGAATCATATTTGGAGTATTATTGAGCTTCCTCCTGGTAAGCAATCCATTAGCTATAAATGAGTGTTTAAGGTGAAGTATCTATCACCAGAAGCCATTGAGAGGTATAATACAAGATTAGTTGCTAAAGGTTTTAGTCAGAAAGAAGGTTTGGACTACACATAGACTTTTTCCCTAGTTTCAAACTGTGAGGTCAGTCTTAGTTGTGGTTATTGCCAAACACTGCCTATTTTCTGTGCATAATGCCTTCTTACATGATGACCTTCCTAAAAATGTGTACACGGTTGTACCACCTAGTTTTTATAAACAGGATAAATCTAGTAAAGTCTACAAGCAAGCACCAAGACAGTGAAACCAGAAGTTAATTAAATCAAGCATTGATTTAGATGGGATTTGTTCAAAGTCATTATGGTTATTATTTTTCTTTTATCTACAAGGTTGATAAAGAATTGGTAGTGGTATGTGGATGATCTCCTTGTAACTGGAAGTTGCAGTACATTGATTGTCAAGACCAGAAATGAACTGAAGCTCAAGTTCAAAATGAAGGATTTGAGTGAGTTGAAGTTCTTCCTTGGCATTGAGTTTTCTAGATTTAAGGAGGGGTATGTCATGAACCATCGCAAGTATTCCTTGGAACTTATCTCTAAGATGGGGTTAAGTGGTGCAAATCAGTTCATACACTAATAGACCCTTACATCCATAGAGTATGACTCACATGTACAAAGTTCATGAACTACAAAAACAAACAAGTCTTAATTAAAAGAGTTGGAAGATATCAAAGGTTGGTAGGAAGATTGTTATATCTAACTATGACCAAGGTAGATATCTCATTTGCAGTACAAGTTTTGAGGTAGTACATGCATGATCCAAAAGAGTCTCACATGGAAGAAACTCTCAAGGTATATTAAAAGAACTCCTGATCTGGGTTTGTTCATGCCTTCACAAAGCTCAGAACTATTAACCATATTATATATTGCATGTGCTCTAATTGGGGTACTAGTAAGCAAATAAGAAAGTATGTTACAAGATATCTTGTAAAGTTTGGAGATGCTCTTATCTCTTGAAAGTCAAATTAGAAACAAGAGAGTGTAGCCAAAAGCGCTGTTGAGGCTGAGTTCAGAAGTATGGAATTAATCGGCAGTCTAAAAATTCACCTGGCTCATTAATTGGTTTATACAATAAAGAGCTAGGGGTAAGCTAGTGGACTTGTTCTGTGATAGTAAAGTTGCATTCCGAATTGCATCTAATCCCATATTTCATGAAAGGACCTAACACTTTGATATTGATTGTTATTTTGTTAGAGAAAAAAATACTACAAAGTATGATCAAGACTCAACATGTGAGATCATACGTTAGTTGATCTACTTACCAAAGGCCTGTGGAAAGCTCCACATCATCACTTAATGTCCAAGTTGGGATTAAAAGACATGTTTGAGGAGAGGTGTTATGCATTGAGAGGCAATGATAGTTACAGATTCTGTCAGAAATTTTGTCACAAAGTCAGTTATAATTAGTCATGGTAAAGTTAAGCTAACTAGTCTAGATATATAGTTAAGTTCCTAGTAGCTACTACACTATAAATATCAAAGCTTAATTAGATATAATTATAATTAATCTAAACCATTATGAATTCAATATAGTTCTTTTTTCCGTTTCTCTTCTTAGTTGTTTATTGATCATGATTCATGAAGATCACCATTGTTGATACTTAACAATAGCTATGTAATGTAATTTTTAAAAAAATTATAATTGTGTATAATAAATATTATAATACATAAATAGGGGTGGTCAAAGTAGAGGAGATAACTAGTGCCTATTTACAAATCCTACCAAATGCAATTAATGTGGAGGACATGTTGTGGTATGTGAGTCCCGATAAATTCGGCTGAGAGCACATGGCCTTGCACTGCATATATAGTGTTTGTTGTGCCTCTTAATTCTTTAGCTAAACCAATTAAATTTCCATTACACCAACAGTTGTTTTATTTTGTCCCATTTATTCAATCTTCTCTAAAAAATAATACGTACTACTTGTTAAATGGTTCTGGCCCTAGCTGAAATTCTTACATCTTTTATTACTACTCTCAGAAACAAAGCAGCCCACAGAATTTTTGAGATATCTGAGGACTCTATGATCATGAGAAGTCACATGTCATGTCCAATTTGGTACTGTGCTTTTGGACTTTACTGCCCTCTTGTGTTCCATATTATAAGTATTTCATTTGCAACTTGAAATTGATGGTGTGGTTTGAAATTATGGGTCACCTAAAAGATACAACAATATTCGTTCATTAAAAATGAAATTTAGAACTTATAAAAATAAAGTAAATTGCCTACTGTATTGTACAATAGATTAAAATACACTCATAAACATATATCATAGGGTTGTACATTAATCTCAGGGCCACAACTTCACAATGGCATGTTAATAATTGTTTCAAGTGACATGCAATTATTAGTCGTGATTTGAAATTTATCTTTCAACTCAACAAGTTGTTACAATCATAGATTTTATGGATAATAATACTTGGGGTGCTAATGTGGTCATTTAAGTTGTTGAATATTGATCAAGTGTTGAAAGGAGTCACCATAGAGGGGCGGTGTCAGGATTAAGAGTTTGGGGTTCTTAATTTAAGGATGACAGAGAAAAATATCACAAAACAAGCTAGTTTGAACCCATAACACTAGTATGAAAAACATTTACATCGTCCTTCCTTACCAGTGAGCTATCAATCAAATTTATTGAGGTTCACAAGTTAATAATCATAATCTAATCTAGTTGTACTAAAATCATAATCATAATCTAATCCTAGTTGTACTAAAATCATAATCATAATCTAATCTTAGTCGTAATATAATCCTAATTAATATAAGTAGTCTAATCCTAGTACGACTCTAATTCTACATCAGTGATCATAATATAATCCTAGTCGTAATATAATCCTAATTAATATAAGTAGTCTAATCCCAGTACGACTCTAATTCTACAGCAGTGTTGTAAACTCGTCAGTCAGCTTCGTTGGACCTGTTCCTTTGACATGTTCCAATCGTCAGCTTCCTTCTTCATCAATACTTACTGTAGACACGTCAGTCAGCTTCGTTGGACCTGTTCCTTTGACATGTTCCAATCGTCAGTTTCCTTCTTCTTCAACACTTCCCCTCAAGCTAGTGAGTAGAGGAACGGTTACTCCTAGCTTGATTCGAATACGCAGCAAAAAAAAAAACTTTGAATACCCCGCAAAAACTTTTTTGTCAATGCTTCGGTATGAATGTGATGTCTATTTCTCTGGAGTTGATGTTGTTGTTTCTTCTTCCCCTGCCTTTTTGGGCAGAGAATACCATGTTATGGTTTTGTTGTGACACCTTTTCTTCATCTTCCCTTATATCAAAACTCGTGAGAGTATAAACAAATTGATTAAGGGTGGAATATAGTGTCTTACCTAATATGACAAAGGTCTTGTATTTGAGACCTAAACCTCTAGCAAAATTAATTATTTTTGTTGCTTGAATATAAGCTTTTTCCAAGCATTCCCACACTTTCTTGGCAGTTGAGCAGCCCACAATTAGGTGCATGTTTTCTTCGGTCAAGGTGCTTGAGATCCAACTCCTTAGTAACACATCTTTCTCCTTCCAATCATCAATGGTGCCACTATCTTTTGCATCCTTCTTAACTTTTACAACTTTCCCAGCAGTCTGTCTAGTGGAACAACTACTTTTACTTGGTTCATAGATGAGATACGTTAGTTTCATCACCTGAATCAATTGGGATATTTGTGTCCTCCATATGAGGTAGTTTGTTGACTTAGATTTAATGGAGCAAACGACAATGAGTTGGTGAAGTAAGGAAGTCGACATAGTATTGGTAGAATGGGTCATAGCAATTTTAACGTGTGGTGGTTTTTTTCTTTTTTGATCAATACTCAGAGAGCGGAAGAGCTTTTTTGCTCTGATACCATGTAGAAATCTCACGTCTAGGATTAGAGAAATCAAGGATTGTATTGATAAAAATAATGTTGAGTTATAGCCTCCTTATATAGGAGAGAATTGTAGAGTCCTAAGTTAACTATACTTAGAGTCCTACTACAATACCTATTACTACTATATAGTAATAATAATGCAAATATAAATAATCTAATTCTAGTTGTACTAAAATCATAATCATAATCTAATCCTAGTTGTACTAAAATCATAATCATAATCTAATCTTAGTCGTAATATAATCCTAATTAATATAAGTAGTCTAATCCTAGTACGACTCTAATTCTACAGCAGTGATCATAATCTAATCATAGTCGTAATGTAATCCTAATTAATATAAGTAGTCTAATCCTAGTACGACTCTAATTCTACAACAGTGTTGTAAACTCGTCAGTCAGCTTCGTTGGACCTGTTCCTTTGACATGTTCCAATCGTCAGCTTCCTTGTTCATCAACACTTGCTGTAGACACGTCAGTCAGCTTCGTTGGACCTGTTCCTTTGACATGTTCCAATCATCAGCTTCCTTCTTCTTCAATAATAAATACTTATATTTATTATTATTATTACATATGATGATCCATTAAATATTATTTCATTGGACATGTTTCAATCGTCAGCTTCCTTCTTCTTCAACATTTATAACTATTACTCTATATAAATGTTGATAAAGACTTTAGTAATTTTGATTATAATAAATATTTACTCAATCGTGACTAAATATTTTTGTGATAATAATATATTATTATTGAATATATACCGATACATTTAACCAATTTGATGTCGTGTATCGTCTTTTAACATTATCATTATTTTGAATTTTCATAAATTTTACATAAGATGAAAGCTCTTTTCATTATGAGAAACAATCAAATTTTCACCTTTCTTGCAATGCATTGCATTGCATTTCGATAGTGGAAAGAAAAAAAAATTGAAAAAAATTACCTCCTTTTGTTGTAATGTCAGTCACACTACAAAACAATAAATTTGGGTTTTTGGCTGCTTCTTCTTCTTGTTGGATGATTGAAAAAGTTGACAGGCTTTAATCTTTAGTAATCAACTCAACTAGTCACTGCCAAAAACTTGGAATCTACTTCATCTTTTTTTCTATTTTTTAAAAAAAGTCACTTCTAGAAAAAACTTCTTATAATTTTTTTCTTACCCACCAAAACATCCAAAATGGATATGAAAAAACAAAAAAATATAGGAGTTACTTGAATGTTTAATTATCTTATGTTGCTTATATACATTAATGTAGTGTCAAAAATATGAACATTATTATTAGTAGTGTTGTTTTGTAACATACAATTACTAGTAGGAATATGTTAAAGTTACTTGAATGTTTAAATAGTTTATGTTTATTGATGTTTAAATTAAAGTAATTCAGGTTGAGAAAATAAAATAAAATAAAAAGGTTATTAACTAATGACAACTCAAGGACCACTAAGTTAGAAAAACAAGGTACTGTGGGCCGGACCAGTTTATTCTCCGTCTGTTTTCTTCTAATATCACTTTAGGGCCCCATTTTACTATGAGCTCTCTTTTACATCTCTTCTCCCACCTATTTTGTTTGTGTTCTATAGTAGTGAACAAGACAATATTGCCCTTGTATAATTTTTAAATATTTAAGTTTATTTTAGAAAAGAGGTCAAGAAAGAAATATTAAAATTACATAGGAAACTAGATGTGTTAGTTCTAGTCGTTGAAAATATAATTAAAATAAAATATCCTTAAACTTAGCTGGATTATTAATTTCAAATCCGAACTATTGACAGACTTAAAAATACTCATTTATTTGACTAACTGAATTTAAATACACCTCCAAACTTGTAACATGAGTGAAATACACTCTTAAATTCTTGTTAAGTTTTGGGGTGTTTTCAACACGTCTCTTGATTTTTTATTAAGAGTCTCATGCTCCTACCAATTGTTCCAGACTATTTGCTATGTCATGTTGCATATCGGGGGTGTATCCAAGTTTAGTTAATCAAGTAGAGAGGTATTTTTAAGGCTGACAATAGTTCGAGGATGAAACTAATAATTTGTGTCAAGTTCAAAGGTGTTTCAATACTTCACTCTTAAAATAATAAAAGTGTGGTCTTTCTATAACAGTTTAAGCTTTAATTTTAGATGAGATCATCATACTTCAACATGGCATCAAAGCAGGCGAAGATCCTGAAATCGAATCTCACTGCCACAACGCCACCCATATAAAAATAAAGAGGGGAAAAAATCAGACCCACAAACTAATCTCTTTGAGTTGGAAGCCTTGTACAAGCATTTAATCTCTTCTTTATTTTTATTTTCCACAAGTTAATAGGGTAGATGGAAAAGAAAAATGTTCCAAGTAGTAAGCAAGTTAATTCGAAACCCATGAAAATGCATATTCTATTATTATAATCTTTTGGTTACTTAGATGTCCAAGCACTAATGCTATATTGTTATAATTAGTTTGGATTGAGGACATAAAAGAAAGTCCGTAAACTTGTATGATTAAGGAAAATGAAAACGTAAACATGGTAGACAAAGCACACGAAAGTGGAGATTGTGTTAGTTGATTAAGGATTTGTGGGCTAAATATGAGGGGCCTATTGTAAAGATAAAATGGATTTCTAGTCCCACTCACAACGTGGTCTGGTCTCTTATAAACATGGTTACGATTAATGGTTGACCTATATGATAAAATTTGTAAATAACGCTATTAGAATTCAACACGGATATAGCAACATTTTTAGAGAGTCAGAAAAACATAGCTTATCATAGTCTTTTACACTTTCCTTCAAGTTAGTAAAAGGCGAAATATCCGCGCTCCTATCTTGTTTCGAAATCCCCCAAATTGCTCCTTTTTAGTGTGAATATCACCTAACGGTTGCTTTGATGAAACAAAATGCGTGACAAGCTATGTAAAAATACTTTGATAATAAACGTATCCGTTTTGTACAATATTTCATTCTAATTAAGTGAATCGCGTGTATTGTTTAACTGTATTTGTATGTGTGTGTGTATGTGTTTTCACGACTCAAATAATGTATTTAAGTTTGAAAATTCACTTAATAATATGTATGAATTATCATTTGTTTCAAAAAACATTTTCCAAAATTCAAAATCGTAACTCTCCAGAGGGTCCGACACCGGTACGTACATTTTCCACATGCTAACATGCTCGACTTCTCGATCATTTGTACAATTTAACTGTTTTTGTTTTCAGGCTTTGATTTAGGACAAGGTCTAATCAATTGATCAACAGAAAGTAAATTTTCAACGAACATTTATTAGAGTAGTTAGTAATTGGTCATTAGTCATAACACACTTATGTTCATGTAATTAGTAGGGAAAACATCGTACAGACGGCTAAGATTTTACTCGATAAACTCATATTGAATTTTTTTTTTATTAAATATTAAATTCATGATATGTTGATGAACTCAAATTTTTAGTTATTAAAGTTAGATTAGTAATTAAATTTAAATTATATAACTTAAATGAAATTTAATTACATTTAAGACAATATGTTAAGTTGACAAGACAAGCTCAATCCATATTTTCAAGTTCAAGATCCACAAGAATTACTTGGAGACCACAATACCCTCAAGCCTTAGCTCACGCCTCTATAAAGGATTCTTCATGAGGCCAGAAAAAAAATAAAATGGAGAAGCTCTTCTCTTCAGTGGTGATCGCAATAATTTTCTGTACTTCCACAACTATGATTAAAGATTGGCTCTGCATTCATGGTGAAATTCCAACAAACATTGATCGATTCAAGACAAAACAAAGTTTTTGAGTTGACGACCGTGAGGAGAAGAATTATTACAGGATTGTATCTTTTTATTATACAAATTTTATAAAGATTGTAACCCCACACAAATTAATGAAATGAAATATTATTATTTGTTGTTAATTTTGATTTCTTCATTATCATTTTTCATGAATGAAATTACTTAGTCGTTTACAAATTTGGCATGTCCAATAGGACAATCTTAACCTTGGCAATTGACGTTCAAGAGCACTAAGATGGATGACTTCCAATAGAAGGTCTACTCAAAATACGCATCCATAGAAACTATTGACTTCAAATTATGTGTTGTGGAAAACGTCCTAGATATTATTGAGGGAAGTATGTATAAAACTAGTCACAGCAAATTAAACAAGCCAAATTTCTAGGACAACGCGCCTCACAAGTGCAATTCAAATCTATTATTGTATTTAGTTCATCTACAAAAAGGCGTAAGGTCTGTATCGCCTTATAAGGGGGAGTGATGTGCTGGAAATTGACGACACGTCTAATGCTTTTACAAAACATTGTTGGCTAAATATGATGTGAAGTAGCACAAATTAAAGCGGCTATCGCATATCATCCACAGTCGAGTGGGCAAGTTGAAGTGTCCAACTGAAAATAGAGTTCATATTGATAAAGACTACAAACGCCAAGAGGTTTGACTAGTCCTTGTTCTCATTGATCCCACAAAATTTTTAAGTCTTATTAGTTGCTTGTAACACCTCCAAATTTGTTTATGCATTATTCAATCCTTTCGCCTAACTTGATGATGTCCAAAAGCTTGCATGCACAGAGAGACCAAGGGCACTCGCCAAATCAGTGCATCAAATCGACTTTTGTATTATGAGGGTGCACAAACAAATATATAATCCTTTTATACATAATTTTTTTAAAGTTAACATGTTCACGTACACCACACCCACCCTTTTGTATGGGTCCGACTTTTTAATAGGTAATAGTTGTAAATATACCAAATATTTTACAAAATTTGTTCTAGCTAAAATGTGAAGCCAACATGTTTGGTGACTTATAATTTTCGATCTGTTTTGGTATAGAAACTAGCTACACACCATCCAAGGATGGGTGTTCGTCATCAAATGGTTGATATTCCTCTATCTTGTACTCCTTGATTCGAGTCTAATTAGGAATCAAAAATCTATAGTCATTAATCAACTTAAACTTAGGTGAATTAAACTATTTGTATTTTTATGAATAAAATTTTGGCATCCATAAAGACAGAGGAAGAGCATGGGAAGACACAGTACAATTGACATTATAAGAAGCATGACCGTGTGTGTCTTCTCATATAAAAGCCACAAACATCGGCCGTCTTCTCTTGAGCTATATTTTGTTTTTGTTTTTTCATTTCTGCATCTATTAACTCATACAAAATGATCCCTCCATATTCTCTTCTTTGCTTTGTCAATGTCAAGTTCCCTACATGTATACATACCTTCTTTTCTCTAAACTTCAACTTTATCAACTCCCAAATTATCACGAGGATTGTGGTGGAATAAATAAGATCTCTTTATTTTTAATTAGAGGTCTTGAGTGTGAATTCTGAATATAGAAAAAGTATTGTTAGAAACGCATTCCATTTACCATATATATAAGAGTGAGACGTGAATCTGAATTAATCAGGGGCCTAATGTGCGTACCAGACACCAAATAAAAAATTAAAAAGGAAACTCACAAATTAAACCGTCTTCTTTTTCCTTTTTTTCTTTTTTTCCCTCTGGCTACACTAGGAACAGTATCACACGTTGTGTAGCGTATCACATGCAAAAAAGATTTAACTTAATACTACTATTAACTAAAGATGTAAAGTAATTTTTACATTATTAGTATATTTTAACTTGTTATAATATGTTGTAATTCGTACATTTTCTTTTATGTTTCTAATTTGAACGGATACTTGTAATTAATTCACTTTAGGCTGGAGGATAGAGTAAATATCATTTAACAAAAGTTAGAGATGAACTCTTACAAAAATACTTTATATAACACCTCCTAGCTATAGTCATGCATTTGTTTGTTAATTTTTTTTTTTTTTTTTTTTGCCACACGCAATGATCGTGGGAAGTACATATTATTTTCTTTAACCATATATTATCCGAAACCACTTTTAGGAATAAGTCACATTATTTTGGTTAGGGATATGCAACAATCAAATCGATCGATAAATCATATTGAAAAAGTGTTATTGATTTATTATTGTTGGGATAACGATTTTTTAATGGTTTTCTAAGAAAATTTATTATGAGGTCATTGGTTCTGTTTTTGCTTTTTAATATTGGATAAACCAATTAATAACTCATTAAGACTGTAGTAATTTAATTTATTACTTTATCAGTACATAAATATTAAATATAAATATCAATACCTTTCTAGTTAGTGCATTTGTCCTATAGCCTTCATTCACACTTCACAATGATTTTGAGTTCAAAATATCACACTATATAAAACGTCAAAATCTAAAGTAAGAACCGTACTATTCCTCTTAATTTGTCTTTGTGTTACACTTGTATAGGTTTTTTCATGTAAGTTGCTATTGTTTCTTACTTTCTATTTTATGAGTATTTGTAAAGTTACATTATTGTCTTGTCGCGTCAAATTGTTAGAGAAGTCATATATTTGTTTTATAAAAAAATTTATTGGTTAAACTGAAACCGAACCATTAAGAATCAATACCAATAAATCAAAAATCGATAAAGTTATCTTATTGGTTTGACTATTAATTTAACGTATTTAAAAATCAAAAATCAATAAATATATCAAATTAATAATTCATAAAACCGAGCTATGATTTGAATTAGTGGTGGCAAATGGGAGGGTTGGGTCAAATTTGGGCGGGTTGAAAATGGGTCAACATAAAATGAGTAATTATTCAACCCGCCCATATTTGATATGGGTAAAAATGAATTGGGTAAAATACTAGTTTACCCATATTTTCATGAGTAAATAGTACTCTACTTAAGAATTCAACATGGAGAAAATATTTAAGTCTTTTTTTAGATGAAAAATGTTGAAAATGCTTCATTTAGTTTTATTGTATCATAAAAGTCAAAAAAAAATCCTAACTTTTCAATATAAAATAAATTTATGTAATAACAAGGGGAGAATATTTTTAATTTCAAAGTAAATGAATAGTAGCAATTTAGGACTAAAACATGCTTAATGCACTTTATGGCTTAAGCAATGTCAATACTAATACATGATTTGCTTATTTTACACTATTATTTATTATCCAATATAAAATTAAACAAATATAAAAATATAATTATAATTAACAAAAGAAATGTACATTTAAAATATATATTTTTGGAGGGCCAAAGACTTCACCTTTTCAATTATAGAGAAAAATAATTAGTTTTATAGAAGAACATAAAAAGGAAGAGAAGTTACAATTTTTTTTTAGTGATATCATGAATTTTGAGTGAATAAAAATTAGAAGTTTAACCAATTTGACTAACCCATATTTTACTCATAGTTTACCCATATTTTATCCATATTTTTATGAATTGAATAAGAATATCAACCCATATTTTATCCATGTAAAACAGTCACTCACCTAACCCATTAAAATATGGACGAATTACTAAAATTAATAATTCATAAAACTGAGCTAAACTGATCAATACATACCCCTAATTTGGCCAAGTAAAATCACATATCCTAACAGTAAACCCTTTTTGGCCCAATGCATAGATATTGTAGTGTAGTGGCAGACAAAAGCACGCAGGTGTACGGCATAATAGATAAGAGGATATATTTTTATATTATCGGCGATAAACAAGTTTTTTCAAAGCAATCTGAATGGAATTGTTTTTTTTTTTTTTTTGAAAATATTTGCTTCAAATCAAAAAAAGAAGTTGGTTAATTTCTTTGATTGAAGTCATTTATTTATATTTAACTTGACACATAAAAATAATTTATTCTACTAATAGTTTAGTTCTTGGTCTTGCTTCCTTTCCAAACTATTCATCTTAGGTATGCATTGATCGATTTGGTCTGATTATATATTATCGATTTGATTTATTAGTTTTGATTTATGAATCAACTAAATTGATAGTTAAATCAATAAGATATTATATTATTATCAGATTTCGGTTAATTGATTTCCAGCTTAATCAACAAAAAAATGCTTAAATAATCATATATACACAATGTTCATAAAACAAAAATAATAGTAAAAATTTGTATTGCAAATTTTTACATTGATTACTTTTGTTTAAGACAAAATTATTTGAATTCCTTCTAAAGAATCAGGCAAGAAATTGCCAAAATAACATTAAGTGTTTCTCTTTGTTACAATCAAATTTTGAAACTGAGAAGGGGGAAGATATGTAATACTAGTTTATATCGAAAAGAAAGAAGGTGTCGCATTAGAGAGACTAGTTTGTGTTGCCTACAATCGAAAGTAATTCTAAAAATTAAGAAACATGGTTGGAAAATGTTAAAGTCATTGTTATATAATTAGAAATAAATATTAATTTTGATATAACCTTATTGGGTTATCGATATAACCATTAATTAAATGGGAAACAAATTGATGACCAAATAAAAAAATTTATAAAACCTTTAACCCAATTACCTAATATCGATAAACCAATATAATATTTTTTATTCAATTTATCGATTAAACCGATTTTTACATACCCCTAATTCCTCCCGATAAGAAAAACAATTGAAAATCTCGAAACTTTTTCAAATATTTGTCTTCACAAAAAAAATGGAAAAGAAAAATAATATTTAATTCTTTTAAATTTTTTCATTAATTTCACTATTCTGATCGAATTAACTGTTCTAACAAAATATCAAAGTCATAATGAACCCAAGTTAGAAAGATTAGAGTTTATTAAAAACGCGTTGTTACAGATAATAAGGTGCTCCACTGCGTGTTAGGAGCTACTAATATATAATTTTTTTCATGTCTTCCACTTAGCAATACACAAAAATCCTCCTTAAATCCATATATCTCTTCATAAATAATTTATTAAACATTTTAATTCAAAAGGGCAATGAGAATATCTTTCTACCAACAAACAAAGCTACAAACAAGAGCGTGTGTTGGGTACACCATTTAATTAATGTGTACAATTAATATATAATTATACTTGTCACCATATTAACAAAATCAATATAGATGTTTCTTTTTTTAAAAAAAAAACAACACAAAAGCATCTTCAACTACCCAATCATTAGTATAATAAAATATGCATGCTGACTGCCCATTTCTTTTAATTTCTTTCTACTACTATGGGTTGAATAATAAAACAAGTTGTAAAAGATTACTTTTCTCTGCTTAAGAGCTAACATATTAATTATTATATTATTTTATATTATATAAAGAGAAGTTACAACCTAGCAGTTGATCCACTAACTACTGAAAGACTCAGAAAAATTAGGAAGAAGTAATTAATTAAGATATCTAAAAAAAAAGTATATATACAAAGACTAAATTAGATGTAAATTAACCTTTACAAACAACCAGCTGGTCGCTGCAAAAGTTACTTTTTAATTTGTTTTATTAAGCCATAAGCATCGTTACGTAAATAGGACCACCGTATTTTATATTAATAATAATATTAAATTAATGATAGGGTAGTAAGGAGTTCAAAATCTACAAACCAGAAACCAAAGTTATTTACTCGCGTTTAGGGTGAGGTATAAGGTATAATAATTTAGGGATAAAATACAGGACTATTTTATCGTGTGTTTGGTTGGAGATATTAACCAGTTCAAGAAATTATTTATTCCACCACTTATACCTTAGTGATGAGATAAGTTATCTCATATATATGGTGGTATAACTTATCTCGGGATAACTTATTCCCAACCAAATTAAATGACCCCTAAGTACTCCATTCATCCCAATTTTTATGTAAGACCTTGACTAGGCCCGGAGTTTAAAAAGACAAAATCTTTTAAATTTTACAGTCTAAAACAAGCTGTAAACAATCATCTCATTAGGGAGAAAATGAAATATTAAAGTTAATTATTGTATCTACATGTAAAAATAGTTCTTCTTCTTTTACACAAACTAAAAATGAAAATATGACATATAAAATCTGATAGAGGGATTGGAGTGGAATAGCATATATAGACATGATCATAGATAGTTACATGCTAAAGTATGAAGCTAATTAAGTAGTTAAAATGGGTAATTATGGCCATCATTTTATCTAAGAAGCTGCAAATTAACTCAATATAATTATTATTGTTAATTAAGTAGCCTTGTTCATGAAGTTTAAGTCTATAGCTTCTTCAAAACTCAAACATAATATATAGTTTGGGAATTAATCGAAAAAGTATTTATATATATTGACAGATCAACTTCCAGTTATACGTGCAAAAAGTGAGTACGTGTACAAGGAGGCAGGAGCCCAGTTGCTCTTTGGACAAATTATGTGGAGGACAAATTAAACACACAAAAAATAAAAGATTTAAAACTGGTGACCCCAACCAACATAGCTGTATGGAAAAAGAAAAAACCAACAGCTGTGTAGTACGTTAAAATCAAGGATCAATTTTATCACATTTTTTCAACATCAGATGCTTAAGCTTAGCATAACGTGTAACCTTTGTTTATAGAAAAATGCCAGAAGTTCCACAAATAAATTAAAGAGATAAAATATTCACGTAAAATCTTGCGATATAAAATAAGTCATATAATTCATTTGTCGGAGAATGAATGCGTTAAATGTAATAATTGAAGGTTTGCATGCTAGCAACTTTCGCTGGCTTCAATTCATTGGTCTAACCTAGCTCGCTCGCCCCTATAACAATTTTCTCATCGTTCCCTATTATCATATCTGCTTATTTATTCTAACGACTATAGTCAATACTTATATATACGATCAATTTGATTTAATGAAGATGAATTCTAAATTTAGATTAAGTATGAGACAAGTGTATCTATAAAGTGTAACGCTACATATCTTAGAGAGAAATTTAATTTAGTCACTCTATGGCCAGTTAAATTTTTTTGAGTCGTCCTTCTTGATAAGTTGTGACTATTAAGAATAACCATATAAGGGTCTTTTAATTAGTATACCAATAGTATGATTTGGTAAGTTGATTATTATTTTACAAATTTATATAAATAACTAAACTACACAACTAATTTCTACCAGTAATCAAATACCAAATGACCCCTTAATTTTTCTTATCGTAAACAACAAAATGTCAACATTATAGTTTCAAATAAGATAAAAAAGAAAGAAACTGAAGGAACAAAATGGATAAGATCAACAAAAACTTGGTACATATTTGGAAAGAATGGAACATGCATTGATTAAGAAATAACAAATCACTCATTAGGCTTATCTCTTCAATACAAAAGAGATTTGCCTTAGGCTAATCCTCTTTTTTAATTTATTTTTCTCCCCGCTCCTTCTAAACCACTAATTAATCAAAATCATTAACTCTTGGGAAAATTAAATTTACAACTATATACCAAATATTAGCCATTTCCAATTTCCACGTCACAGTTATTTTTACCATTCAGTTACTGACAGTTATTCCACATCAGCAAGAGTAAAATTCAACCAATTCCTCTAATGACTCCGGCTGAGGATCTGCATTTTCAAGCATCCATAGCAAATGTTCAAACAGCACAACTTCACATCCAACTGTAATATATTCTTCAGACTCGCCGGACCTTTCCACGAGTTCGCGAAATAGCGGGTGATCGATGACGTCGGAGCTCACTAGGTACCGGCGGCGAGATTTTCCGACGTAGACCGGGAACAAATTCTTACCGGAGCAGCGATTTTCATCGGAAAAGGAATCGTCTTCTTCGGAGGAAGAATGATGATGAGTTGCTACGGCAGCGGTGCCATTAACACGGCCAATTTTGAAGGACTGCATTTTCTTCAAAACGGATTTGAGTTTTGTGAGTTTTCCTCCTTTAGCCATTGTTGTTGTTGTGTAAGGAGAAATGAGGAATTTTGGTGTTTTGAAGAGTGAGGTTTGAGGAGAAAGTGGAAGGAAGATTTAGTTATTATATAAAGGAGAAAGGGGAAGGGTAAAATTGGAAATGTGTAATGGGAGAGCAGTTACATTACATGAGGCACTTGGGTGTGGGGCCAACTGAGTACAAAGTTTGGGTCAGCCAAAACCAGCTGCGCCTTTCTTTCTGCCTATTTGAGAAGAGAACCTCCACATTTTTTTTGTTTTTTTTGGGAGGATGTGATTTTGCTATAATTATTTTTTAAAATTTTGTGTAACAATATTTGATTCCATATAAAATTTAGATGAAAAAACAATTATTTGAATATAGGTTAAAGAAGTTCAAATATACGACAAGTACTCATATAGTCATATATATTGTGGTAAAAATGTAAATAAATAAATATCTCTATCTCTCTCTCTATATATATATATATATACTTTTTTCAACCCTCGTTTTATGGCAATTTATTGCACTGGAAGTAATAACCATGGCGAGAGGGCGAGCAAAGACACAACAACCACAGGCGCAGCTGCAAGGAAAAGGGTGAGCACGAGGAAGACCCAAAAGTGATCCCATTGTTACGGTTGGTAGTATGGTTAAACCTGTGCAGAACCAACTGGAACTAGTTAAAGGTATTTCAACCCCAATCCCAGATGAGGGGGAGAAGAGCGGTACAGATGATACCACTAGCTCGGGAGTGGTAAAGAGACTACAACTTATCCCTAATATGACAGGCTGTGAAGACTCTCAAGTTGGAGAACAAGGTGAAATCAATGGAACAGTAGAAATGACGACTGAGGTTGGGCAAGCTGAAGGGGTAACACAGAAGGGCAAAGAGAAATCAAATCCAAATCCTACGACCTGGGTAAGTCTATTTCGCAATAATAGATCTGCATCGGCTGGTATGTCACTTTCTTATGTTCCACCTCAAATTTTAGAAGGATACATGGTTGCTCAACTGGATAAGTAGGAGGTGGAACCAGAGATCCAGAAATGGAAATGTGCGTTGATAGCATATTTCCTTGGGGAAACTCTTGGGTATAATGCAATATGTAGATACATTGCAGCGAATTGGAAAAACATAGAGGCTTCAGAGGTGTTTTATCATGATGAAGGCTATTACATTATTAAATTCCAGTCCATTGAGGATATGCAGGCAGTATACTATACAGGGCACTACTCTATTAACAATAAACCTATCATCTTGAAACAGTGGACTGCAAATTTTGATTTCAGTGTTGAGTTGCCAAGTGAAATACCTCTATGGGTGTTGTTTCCAAACTTACCAATGAACTATTGGGGATGTGGACCCCTAAGTAATTGCTAGTCTGGTTGGAAACCCCATTTATGTTGATGAATGTACCTCTAAGCAAACTAGGATTTCATATGCTAGAATGCTTATTGAGGTAAATGTGACTAAAGCACTGCCCACACAGGTTACCATTATGGATCCAAATGGTGAACAATATGTCCAAAAGGTGGAGTATGATTGGAAACCGGAATTTTGTTACAAATGTATGAGGGTAGGTCATAAATGTATTGAGAAACAAGTGGCAGCACCCCAAGTACAGATGAGAAGAAGACATCAAGAAAATGTTACTCAAGTATGGAAGCATAAAGAGCCAGTGACGGAACAAGGGACTATCAATGAGAGCAACAAAGATGTGCAACAAGTTTCTCCAGCAGGGCAAGAGACAAGCAAGCAAAATGCTGATGATTGTTTACACTTGAGTAATTTCCCTGAACTCTTAGTGAAGAATTATTTTCCCCTTTGAGCAGAGAGACACGCAAGTCGTTTAATAGACCTCCTGAAGCAAGGTCTTTATCTGTTACGATATGAATTGGTTGTGTTGGAACATTAGAGGAATCAATAAAAGATACAAACAAAAGGAGCTGAAGAATTGGATTGCCAGGAAGAAGCTGCAATTTGTTTGTTTAGTAGAGACTAGAGTTAAAGTTCATAAAGCTGCAAAAATAGTAAATAACTTAGCATTTGGATGGAGTAGTCTTCATAACTATAAACAGGCTGAGAATGGGAGAGTATGGGTGCTATGGGACCCCAACTTTTATGATGCAACTATGTTAATTGAGGAGGCACAATTCATTCACTGTAAAGTGAAGGGGAAAACTGATGATTTTGAAGCTCATGTTACTATCGTATATGGGTATAACACCATGGAACAAAGGAAAACTCTATGGCAAGGAATTGAGAAGTGGCACAGGGCATCAATGGAGAATGGATCTTGTGGGGGGATTACAATGCTATTCTATCCCAAAATGATAGGCTGATGGGAAACCCTGTCACTCAGGCTGATATACAAGATTTCTCTCAATGCATTAATAATCTACAATTAAATGAATTGGCTTGGAGGGGTGAGTACTATACTTGGTCGAATAAGCAAGTAGGTACTGATAGAATATGGAGTAGAATTGATAGAGCTTTTGGCAATACAAGTTGGATGATGAAGTGGGGACATGTCCAAACTGAATATAATTTGCCTTACATCTCAGATCACGCGCCTACGTTCCTGCAGCTAGCTGATACACCTAAAGGAGGTCCATTACCTTTCATATTTTTTAACATCTGGACTGAACATCCTAAATTCTTAGGTATGGTAGAAAAGATTTGGAGGAGACAAGTGAATAAGAATGGTATGCAAATGATCTGGACCAAGCTTAAGTTGTTGAAACTAAGGCTGAAAGACCTTAATATTAAGGAATACAGAACAATGAGGAATAATATTAATCAAGCCAGACTGGAGTTAAAGAGGATTCAAACACAAATAACTCTACAGTGCAATGAAGGGTTGGTTAGACAAGAGAGGGTAGTCCTACAGAGTTTGGAGAAATGGTCCATAATCGAAGAGAGTATTCTAAAGCAGAAATCCAGAGTCACTTGGATAAAGCTAGGAGACTTAAACACAAAATATTTCTCAGCAGTTATGAAAGATAGAGCCCAGAAGAAAATGATTGGTAGTATCCAAGCTCTGAATGGCGATAGATTACAGGATCCTAAAGACATCCAAACAGAAATCATCTCCTTTTATCAAAGTCTAATGGGAGCATCTCAGAAAAGTCTACCAGCAGTTGACAGAAGAATAATGAAACAAGGCCCTAGATTGACACTTCACCAACAACTGAAGTTGTATGAAGAGGTGAATGATAAAGAAATCTGGGAAGGATTAAAAAACATAGCAGATGATAAAGCTCTTGGAATTGATGGCTATACTGCATGTTTTTTTCAAAAAGGCTTGGCAGGTGGTGAAAGAAGATGTGTGCTCAGCAGTTAAAGATTTCTTCAAGACAGGTACAATGTGTAAGATTATAAATTGCACTACCATCACTCTTGTACCTAAAATCCCTAACCCTGTTACAGTAAAAGATTTTAGACCAATTGCTTGTTGTACTGTCCTATATAAGATTATTCCAAAAGTAATGGCAACCAGAATGCAGAAGATTATGCCAAGTATCATCTGTCAGGATCAGGCAGGGTTCATCCCAGGTAGAAGAATTTCAGATAACATCATTCTAGCTCAGGAACTGGTTCAAGCTTACACTAGAAAACATATATATGCAAGATGTATGATCAAAATTGATCTATAAAAAGCTTATGACTCAGTAGAATGGATATATTTAGAACAAGTTCTAGAGGAATTATGTTTCCCTGCACAGTTCAGAAGGTGGATAATGCAATGCGTGGCCACTGTTAACTACACAGTGCTGGTGAATGGTGCCCCTACTGACTCATTTGATGCTACCAAAGGATTGAGACAGGGAGATCCAATCTCTCCCTACCTATTTGCAATAGTCATGGAGTACTTAAGTAGGAATCTTAACAATTTGAAGACCGAGAAGAGCTTCAAATTTCACCCTCGATGTGCAAAGCTAGGAATTACTCATCTAAGTTTTGCAGATGATCTTCTTCTTTTCTCTAAATGGGACATTGTTTCTTTGACAGCCATGCATAAAGTCTTTATGGTCTTCTCTAAAGGATCAGGCTTATAGGAAAACATGAATAAAAACTCAATCTATTTTGGAGGTATGGCGCAATCTGAGAAAGATAGAATTCTGCAGGTGTTAGGATACACTCAGGGAGATCTACCTTTTAAGTATCTAGGAATTCCTCTATCAACAAAGAAATTAACCTTGCTGCAATGGTAACTACTTATTAAGAAAATGGTAGGGAGAATAACCTCATGGACTGCAAAGAAATTGTCCTATGCAGGGAGAGTGCAACTGGTACGAAGTGTCTTATTTGGTATTCAAGCATATTGGGCTCAACTGTTTTTACTACCTACCAAGGTGATCAAGACTATTGAAGCATATTGCAGAAGTTATGTGTGGTCTGGAGCTAGTGTAATCACCAAAAGAGCATTAGTTGCATGGGATAAAGTCTGCTGTCCTAAATCAGCTGGAGGACTTAATCTGCCTAATATTCATATATGGAACAAAGTTGCTATCGCCAAACTGAATTGGGATCTAGCAAATAAGCAGGATAAGTTATGGATCAAATGGATACATGCCTACTACATCAAAAATGATATAGTTGATGTTATTTCAGGCCAACCGTGTTGGATGGTGAGGAAAATTATTGAGGCAGGGAAGCTGTTGGAACCACTGCAATTGAACAAGAAAGCTGGACAGAGCATGACTAAAACTATCTATTTACAGCTACTTGGAGATCTGGAAAGGGTGAAATGGAAAGGATTGCTTCTTCAAAATCAAGCATGGCCTAAAGCTATGTTTGCATTATGGTTGTGTTTACATGGAAGAATGATGACTGCTGATAGATTGATCAAATGGGGTCTGCCTGCAGATCCAAAATGTGTGTTGTGCATGAACTGTGATGAAGATAGAGATCATTTATTTGCTATGTGCCCATATGGAATCCAAGTATGGAATAGACTGCTATGCTGGATTGGCCAACCTGCATTCACTTCTCAAACGTGGGACCATTTCTTAGATTGGATCATCAAATGTAGTAAAGGGAAGTCAAAGTATGCTCGACTCTTCAGGATGGTATCCACAGAAATAGTTTATGCAGTCTGGACTGAAAGGAATCTGCGAGTGTTTGAAAAGAGAAGTCGTGATGGTGACTGTATTGCCCGAGAGATAGCTTATATATGCAGTGTTAGAGCCATGCCTGATCTCGCTGTTTTAATTCAAAATTTTAAGTTTTGAGTTGTGTGCATAGTTTGTAGTCGGTAGTGAACGTTTATTGAAGATAGTCAGCTGAGATGTGGCTGAACTATGGGTTTGTAATGTTTGTTATGGTGATTAATAAAATCATGTTAGTTGCCAAAAAAAAAAAAAACATTGGCATGATAGAGAAATCAAGAAAATCAGGGGCAGTTGTGGCATTCCCAAATTGAGATTAGTCTTCTATCAATTTCACATATTCTCTATAATCTGGATTAACATTAACTATATAAATGACGAAACGAAGAATTCCACTCTCTACTGGCGAAAGGGGAAAATGTTTATATGCATAAGCAGGATAAAGATTTACTGTCATTACCTGCTCTATTTTTAACATCAATGAAGCTATCCTTCTTGATTATTTCCAGAAAGTCCTTCCCCAAGCGCTCTGCTATGCCTTTCTCTAGATTATAACGGCCAGACAAATTGATGACTGTGTGAACATTATGATACTTAGAAGCATATAGAAGCACAACATCCCCTCCTGCTACAGTTTATTTCTGATAATTAGTCAACATACATGAACATGAAAAAATGATAATACTTAATGTCATTTATAGAGGAAGACGAGAGCACAAAACAAAGTACATCCCTATTGACCCACAGTGATTAATATTCAGGGATAATTTCCGTTATTTGCATTGAGTTGACGAACTCTTTGAATTATCTTTTATTGAGGTAAAAATAATTTGTCAAACCTAAGTATATATATCCTTCTTGTTGGTCCTTTTTCTCTTTTGGCACATGAGTTAGGAGCAATGAATTCAACCACAAGGAGTTCTCATAGCTGA
The DNA here is from genome assembly GCA_029582605.1 of Solanum gracilifrons. Classification (NCBI taxonomy): domain Eukaryota; kingdom Viridiplantae; phylum Streptophyta; class Magnoliopsida; order Solanales; family Solanaceae; genus Solanum; species Solanum gracilifrons. The sequence goes on along the minus strand of JAJOOH010001912.1, from coordinate 34,766 downwards.
TATTTCTCGTGTATGGCCCTAGCAATGAATATACAACCTAGCCTTCCGTCTGTTCTCTTCTTCTCATCTGCCTAATCATGTTGACAGCATTACCCGATATCTGTGTTGGTGGGAGGTAGCAGATTCCTAGTAGAATAGTCATGGGCTGCTCAAGCTGGCCCCGAAACCACCATTATCAAAATGTTGTCTGTACTTAGGACAACTAGCTTCAAAATTAATAAGGGGTACAACAACAGCTATCTGATATCATTCTTTAAAAATGACAACTAGCTGATATAATCTAAAAGGAACAAGGGACTTTGGCACATATTAGCACCTTGAGATGCTTCTTCTCTTTTCTCTTTTGTCTTGAACTTTGATTTTGCAGTTACACCTTAACAAGATTCCATGAAGACAGAGACGGAGCAAGGATCTTTTGTTTATGGGTTCTAGACCACCATTCTTTTTGCTTATTGAGTTCTGGATAGATAATTTGTACATACTAAATGAATTTTTAACACAAACATAAGGTTTGACCCAAAGTTAGTGGATTCTGCTGAACCCATAACTACCACTATGCCTCTTCCCTGCATGAAGTAAGAGCCACAATGTGATTATGTGGGAGAAGATTATCACATCCAGTTACAACATAACCAGTGTAATCCCACAGGTGAGGTCTGGGAAGGGTAGACTATATGCAGACCTTACCCCTACCTTGACAGGTAGAGAGGCCGTTTCCGATAGACCCTCGGTTCAAGGAAAAAGGAGGGATACAACACAAGGACTTCCCAGGGGTCACCCATCCTAGTAGTACTCTCACCCAAGCACACTTAGCTTCGGAGTTCTGATGAGATCCTGGTGTGTTAGTGCTGGTATAATCGCATCCTATTGTCGCATCTAGATATCACCAAAAAATAAATAAAAACCTAAAGCATAATAATTTCGCGGGCAAAACCTCTTTCTTCACCATAGTGTACAAAAATACTCTTAATATACTATACAACTCTTGGCATGTTTTTAGCTCTTTTTGGCCTCACATGGGTCATGCCTCATAATATCAGGGATGTTGTGATAAGCTGGAGTTGCTGGAAAGTTGATAGCACCATCAAGAGAATCTGGAAGATGATACCTGCAGCCATTTTTTGGAGTATCTGGAACGAAAGGAATAGTATATGCTTTGATGGAATATCAACTACCTACCAATCTTTAAAAGCTAACTGCCTCATGTTTTTGTATAGTTGGGTTTATTTATCCCCTCTAGATTCCCCTGATTCATTTCTGAACTTTGTCAGCTCCCTGACTCTTAATTAACAATGTAAAGGAGAGCTGACCTTTTGCTACTAAGCTTTTGTAACTATTATGCATCTACTTGATGCCTGCAATAGAACTAATTACTTCATAAAAAAAAAACTCCTGGCAAAAGTTGACACACCTTTACTATGTCCAAGGACTGCTGTTACTTTGCGGTTTGCTCCATTGAAATATTCAACCACAGAATGCAAGTCATCCGCCTCTCTACTGTAGTTACCATACTGAAATGAACCTTCACTTTCACTGGAAAGCAGTTGATAATGTACAACCAAGAATTGTGAAAGAACTAATGTTAGTCACTGCATACAGAAATTTGGGACAACAAATTTCTGAAAGCTAAGATGATGAGAGCGGAAGTAAATCAAAGAGAATTATGGAATAGAAATGATGTAAGATTTTGCTTTTTGACCCATTGCATTGACCTCAAGTTAGGTCTGTATTCCGCTGTACTTTACTACCTTTACAAGAAAATCAAGAAAGAAAAGCATTAGAATGTAGACACTTTAGAGTTATGACCAACCCTGCTCACATTGTTGGAATAATGATTTATTCCCTAAGGGAAAAAGGTCGGCTCACAACTATTATTTATTTGGAAGTTAAAAGCCTCTATAGTTTTAGGCAGTTGCAGTAAATACTATGAACCAATGATAAGGGAGAAATACAAGCCATAGATTAAATAGAGACTGAATAGTAGCTCCTATAACTAGATATAATTGCATATTTTTCTCATAAAAAGAAATGAATAAGAAGAAGATACTGTTCACACCAATAACAGTAGTCTACCTAACGAGCATTCACAACAGTAAATGAAAAAGCTCCCTCTTTATCTAGAGATTGCCTGAATAATATAGATGGTCTTTTTAATACCAAGAGCTTACCCATTTCCAGGGAAATCAAAGCGAAATACACTGATTCCTTCTTTCTCCAGGGCAACAGCAAGGTTCACCATAGTGTTGAAGTCCTAGCAACAGAAACAGAATGAAAATTTAGATGCTTCATCAACAACTCTCCCACCATCAAACCGACTACACATATACTGATAAATGCACAGAGATAAAAATCATCTATTGTGGAACTTAACCAAAAAATTTAACTTATTAAATTATGCAAGAAAGTCAGCGAGCCAGTAATTGCTTCAATCGTGAACTTAAGGTACTTTCCTCGATATGTATCCATCTATAATAGATCTAGACTGATCTTATAGTACATTTAACTTCAATTTTATCCGGTCTCGAAAAGTCAAAAAAGATAATTTGCTCAATGAAATTGTTCAGAGTTCAGTTTTAACTGAAGCCAAATCAAAGTTGTAACTTCACTATAGTTATCTAGAGCATCAATTGCAAATATTGTTTGAGAAAGATAATGCTGTATTCCTCAGCATTAAGGATATGCTGGAGACCTCCAAAAATTGGTTCCCAACATGAGAAAAAACAAAAAGGCTAATAGATTACGAAGTGCCTATAAAATCTCAAATTTGTGCAGCTTTTTCTGTCCCTTCTTTATACCAAAAATAAAAAGTAGTTAAACAGTTCCATTTGACTTTCTCTATTGAATTAGCCTTGTTTTCAAAGCATCTGCTATTTCTTTCTTTCTAGCTAGACTACCAAATGCATGATGGTGTTATACTCCACCACTTTTTCTTAGATCCCCCTCCCCCCTACTGATCCAACAACTAAGTAGATTTGTTGCATGCTAAAGGCATAATCCATTTTTGTTGTGTGTTAGTCCCAGAAAAAGGTTCCACAATTGTGTTGTCTCTCTGCAATGGAGGAATAGGTGGTTGTTGTTGTTTTCTTCAGCCTCAGCCCCAGCCTCATTACAGAGAGAGCACCAAGAGGCAACATGAAACCTCTCCTTTTCAATTTCTCTGGCAACCAACCAAGAGAAACACTTTATTTTGGTTGGCATCTTGTTCCTTCAAATCTGCTTCCAGGGACCAAGCTTACAACCTGGATGCTCCTTCACCTATTTAATATTAGCTTGTTAACAGAAAGGCTTCCATCTCTAGAGTGTTTCCATCCGATAGAATCTTTTTCCGTTGATAACCCATTCAGAACTTGTAATAGCTCAACCACTCTCACAGTCTCCCAGTCATTTAAATGCATTCTGAACTATTCCATCCATGGACCATGAGTAGACCATAACTCAGCCACTGTTTCCTCCGGATTGGTGCACAAGGAAAATAGGACTGGAAATAAGACTATCAGTGTCTCATTTCCATTCCAATTCTCCTTCCATAATAGGATTTAGTCCCATTTCCCACCTTGTAGATTATGTTTCTACTTAGATCAGGCCACAAGTTCCTTATTGTTCTCCAAGTTGACATCCCATAAGTGCTATTTACAGAGTTGGAGACCCAATTTCAATTCAACCCATACTTGTAGACTAACACCTCCCTCCACGAGGCTTATTCCTCAGTGTTGAACCTCCATAGCCATTTTGACAAGAGGCATTTGTTCTGCAACCCCAAGTTTCTGATTCCAAGTCCACTAGCTTGTTTATGTAACTGTGCAGTCTGCCATTTGGCTAAATGCAAACCCTTCCCTTCTTTATTCCCTAACCACAAGAAATATCTTGTCGGTTTGTCAAGTCTTTCTTCCACTTTGGCAGGTATAGGGAATAAAGACCTAACATAAGTTGGAAGAGAGTCCAACACTGAGTTTATCCAAGTGACTCTCCCTCCTAGAGAGATATCTAGGATATACTGAGCTTTCCAGTTGGCCAATTTTTTCTGTCTTTTCAATTATGTCATCCCAAATTTCTAATTCCTTATGTTTATGTCCCAATGGCATTCCCAAGTAAGTTGTGGATTGTTCTATTCTACACCCCAATATCCTTGCCAAAGTTGAGGGACTTCTTTAATTGGAAAGATGTTGTTTTCCTCCAATTTACTCCAGAAACCGCTTCAAAACCACCTAGTCATTCTTATAAAGGCAACCTGATCAATCCTGGCTTCGCATAAAATAATTGTGTCATCTGCATAGCACAGATGACAAATCTGCATTTCCTCTCCGAAAGAGTTGCTAACCTCGAAGCCTTTTAGTCAATTGTTTTGGATAGCTACTCTCATCATACTATTATAGCCTCCATGGCTAGGATAAAGAGGAAAGGAGAGAGTAGGTCTCTGATAGAAACTAAGATGAAACGAGATGAGAATGAAACTTTATTGGTTAAATAAAGTGCAAGAATCTTAAACACTGCATTAACCAATAACTATGCCTGTATGGAGTGGACAAATCTCCAGATACAAAGATAATGATAATACTTTTCTTCTTCCTATCGAATTCTCCTAGATACATATATATTTATACTTAACATAAAGATAACTCCTAACACATAGAAACAATTACTGTTGTAGATAACTGCAGATAATAACTGCTACTTATAACTACTATAGATAACTACTGCTTATATATTTTATCCTATTTAAAACAAAGAAACTAAGATAAAGGAGTAGTTGTATCAGTGCATCCCCTCTAAAAAGTTGTCTTGTCCTCAAGGCGAAAAGAAAGAAACTGAATTGCAATGAGATCATAGTTCTCCCAACTAGCTTCTTCAAGGGTACAGTCAACCCATTGAACTAGCAGTTCCAAAGAAGAAGCACCAGCTTCTTTGTCCCATTGATGTAATAAAACTTTTTAGGTTCCACCATGAATTCCAATTCATCCACATTAAAAGATTGGAGGGAAGCCATGGCGGAATTTGCCGATCTCATTCCTTGCAGTTTGTAACGTTTCCCTTTCCAATTGAAAATTATAAACATATCCTTCCAATTAGCTTGAATAGTATTGAGAGAAGCTAACCATTTTACACCAAAAACCAAATCAGTCCCTCCAAGTGCAAAAGGATAATAATCCTGAGTGATGATAAAACTTGGCAATGGAATTTGAAGATTCCGACAAACTTTATTGCAGCGAATGATGTCCCCATTCCCTATTTGCACGCCAAATGTTGGAACTATCTCTACTAGGAGCTTATGCTTCTCTACAATGGATTCAACCACTAAATTATGTGTGGAACCACAATCCACAAGTATTAAAACCTTTCTATGGTTGATTTCACCCTGAAGCTTCATTGTAGAACCAACTTACTATCCCAAAATAGCATGGAATGAAATTTCAGCAATGTCAGATTCTCGAGAGTCGCCAGTGATTGTTGCATTAACCCCGTCAACATCTTCCAATTGATTAAACTCCATGAGAGAGTTCCGCAGCTTTACATCTATGACAGGGTGCAAATTTCTCATGGCAACGATAACGAAGTCCTTGTGCAATTAGATTTGAAGAGGTTGGGAAGTGGATGGATTGGGAAAAGCATTGTTGCGTGGATTTTGAAATGAAGAGTTAATATTGTTTTGGGTGTTTATAGAAGAGTGCAATGGGTTTTATATACTTTTTGACAATACTCTTGTATACAATCTTTTTGTTGAATGCTACAAAGATGCTCGTCGGGATTTTGAAACTCCGCAGGACCATAAATTTCCTCCAATGCTTTTACATGCTCTTCCCAATAAAGCAAAGTTCGCTCACAATTTCTCCAAGAGAAGAGATCAAGAGCATCGCCTTCCGATACATTGATGTGAGGTCAACTTTGTGTTCCTCTACAGTTTGATAGTAATAGAAATATTTTTCTGCCTTCAAAATTCATCCTCTAGGATCACCTCCTTCAAATCTAGGAAATTTCATCTTTGTGTGTGGCCTCCGGAAAGGATTTTTTGACCACGCTGGGCTATCAGTATCTTCTTCCTCTTCTTGCGAAGCAGATTTTCCTCCATTACGCGTCCGGTGACTGGTTTCCCCTTCTTGGACCCAACCATTCTAAGCTTTCAATATAGCAATTTCTGCTGCCAACAAATCAATAGTATTTGAATAGACAATTGTTGGCAAGAGATTCAACGTTGGGAGCGTTTTCTTGAGAAGTAGAAGATCCCGTATTGACCATATTGGATCGTTCTGCTCTGATACCAAACCGATAGAGACTAATAAAAAACAAGATGAGAATGAAACTTTACTGGTTAAATAAAGTGCAAGAATCTTAAACACTGCATTAACCAATAACTATGTCCATATGGAGTGGACAAATCTCCAGATACAAAGATAATGATAATACTTTTCTTCTTCATACTGAAATTCTCCTAGATACATATATTTATACTTAACATAAAGATAACTCCTAACACATAGAAACAATTAATGTTGTAGCTAACTGCCGGTAGTAGCTGTTGCTTATAACTACTATAGATAACTACTACTTATATATTTTATCCTATTTGAAACAAAGAAACTAAGATAAAGGAGTAGTTGTATCAGTCTCCCTGCCTTAGACCCCATTCTGATGGGGAAAATCCAGCAGGTTCTCCATTCACTAAAATGGAGAACCGAACAGTTTTTATACAATAGTCAATCCGCTTCAACCATTTCTCCCCAAAACCCCATAAAATTTGTTTTTGACAGAGTGGAAGGTGAATCTGCAAGTACTTGCATTATAGTGACACAAATAATCTCAAATTTGTACTTGTATTACTAGATGCTGCTCATATTTGTACTTGTATGACCTGATGCTGTTCAATCTTCATGAGGTTGAGCACTAGCCAAATTCTGGTGCTCGAGTGGTCTAACCCAATGTGCCTTGCCAAGGGCATTGGTCAACTAGATCTATTTTACTCAAAAAGAACCAGTAAATCTTTTTTTGAGAAAGTTAACTGGAAAAGAACCAGTAAATCTTGATATCAATAAACCCCATTCAGGATCTAGTCAACATGGAAAATCACCAGTCAACTAAAAATCAACAGGAACTTTGTTAACAGAGATGTGAAGCAGCAACGGATGTTGAAAACAATACAGACTAAATATCTCATCTAAGAGAATCTAAGTAAAGCCTACTACTTGGGAATCTGACATCATTCTTAGCCCTCACACTTCTGCATCAAAATGTAACTAAGCAAATAAAGCTGTTTTAGTTTGATTCCTCAACCCATCCACCAAATATATTCATTCTTCAGTTATCTTTTTGAGCAAGACTTTTTTTTGAGTAAGAATTCATTCTTCAATTAATTGTTTTTTATAATCGTGGTGTCCGGGCCTGCTGGCAGGTACCTCAACTAATTCCATGGGATACCTACCACCTCCCACCAGCAACGTGTACTATGTAACTCTTCAATTAATTAATAACTGACATCGTCTGTTTTTATTCACTTATTTTGTTTGGATGATTTCAGATTCACACTATTGTTGCTCAAGAGAATTGGTGAAAATAAAGTCAGATATGTCACAGTGGTGGGACACTGCAGCACTACATACTTACAGCCGAGGCAACTTACTTTCTGAAACTTATGTCAGCGCCATTGAACTAGATGACATTAGTAGAAAATTCAAGGAAGCAATAGAACAGCGAATGAAGCACAAGAACCATGGTAAAAGGGGAATAGTTCAGACCTTTGACGATCTAAATCCATGACACAAGACCACGATCTCCACAGATCCAGTATCATGCAACACTCCAGCTAGTTTCTCATTGTGTTGGTTCAGCACTGTAATTTTCTTCTGCACAGCTGCTGGACATCAGGACACGTGCATAGGTAAGTAGACAGAAGAATGTCACAGATTATGTTATTAGTTGTCAAGGGATCAGCATTGCCTCTTTCTCCGGTATAACCAGATTGATGATTTTATTGTAGCATTTTTAATTGGTATCAGGCTTCCATATTGAATATGAAGAAGACCCTCAGACTTTCACCAAAAGTTGTCAAAAATCCCGGAATTATGTTTAGTGACTCAATCGGGTTGACTCTCTTTTTATTCATTCCAAGCATTATTTATGGACTAATCCAGCATAGATCCCAGAATGACTCCTGTAACAAAGTGTGTTATATTATACAAAGTTGCTGCAGTTAATTTGGCACTAGCTACACAACTTTTAGGCACTATGATCGGAAGTGAGTGTAATAGCTGGGGAGCAGTACTGGTTACATGACTGAAGCACTATGGGAGAGAAAGTCTAGAGTGATTAACTACTGATTTCGGTGCTGAACTGAGTTAGTTCACAACACGGTAAGCTAGAAGTGTGCATAATGAAAACACTTTTCTCAGAATTCTTAAACAATGTAGATCACAATGGCCAAAACAAATGTTGGTTGCGCCAGCAGAGTTGGGAGTCCTCATCCATACTGAAAACAAAACAGAATTGACCTCTTCTCTTTCGTGATGTTTTTGAGATTGGTGTAAACATTACAACTTCATAAAGCCATTATCACAGTAAAGCACTTGTATTTACATTGTAATTCTGCTAAAAATTGTCACCTGGGTTTTGTGTCATGCTGAAAGCTACTTGAAGTGTGATACTGCGCCTGCGTGAGGGATTAATGCGAACCTGTGGAAGAGGAAATTCTGAGATAAAAAGTGGTTTTTTGGGAAGAACAAAATTTGGGGATACCACATTGACATTGTAGGCGAAAATTCCCATGGCTGAACCAACACAATGAGCAGATGTTGACAAAGCAAATGATTGCTTCTTACCTGGGTCTGGACAATATTGATTGTTCCTTGCTACTGCACTCACCCAATCCAGACAAAAAACACGAGCTCCAGATGGAGGTCAAAAATTACACACGAGCTTTACTTTTTGACTCTTCTGTGTTTCGTAAAATGTTTTCTTGAAAAACAATTGATTTTTTACTTATTTTCTGATTTAGTTGATAAGTAAAAAATGTTTTTTTATAAAAAAAAATTTATATTAGGTTGATGAATCAAAATATTTTCTGAAAAAATATCTTTTATTTTCTCCTAGAGAGTAGAAAATAATCTCTAACGTGATAACCAACCTCGATAATTAGGGTTGTTCATGGTTATGGTTAAAAAATAAATCGAACCACATTCCAAACCAAATCGATTAAAAAATTGATATTTGGTTAGATTTGGTTTAAAATTTTGAAAACCGATACTATTTTGGTTAGGTTTGATTTTGGTTTCACTAAAAAACCAACTGAAAAAATAATCAAATCGAACCGATAAATTAGATATATAAATTTTATAACTATTTATATATCTGTCACAACCGTATCTCGGAACTAATGTAAATAGGCATGTTCATACAAATAATGAGGATATAATCATTTTTATAACAATGCATAATTCACACTAACACCATTGCGATACAATATCAACAATGAATCAATAGACCTTTCAAGTCATCTCAACACATCACACATGAATATATAATCAAGTTGCATTTTATTATCTTTTTTGTTTAGCATTAAGATCATTCAATATCAATAAGTCAACTCATCACCAAGTCTTATTACTCCTCAATACATACCACAATGAAATACATGATTCTATACACTTAACAAGGGCCGAGAAATTCACTTGCCTCAAATAATCGAACAATCACTCCGGGACTTGAGTCTTCTACTTTAGTTGGGATTCCAAATCAATGTGATCTATCAAATAAGTAACCACAATAAGATTTTGGAACTAACAACACTCATATCAATGATTTTGAGAATCGGGTCAAATTTGCCCTAAAAGTCCATTTCCAAACACGAGGGATAATTCTGAAAAAATTGTATAAAATCACGTTACCCAAAGGTTTTGGAATTCAATAGTGAAAATTTCATTGAAAAATGAGTTGAAATCATGCTCAGAACTCTAATATATTTATATATAATAGGAGAGGTAAAAAGGCCTACGTGTCAGCACCACAACTATAATAATACTAAGGAACATGTCCGCACTTCGCGCGAGGATTAATAAATATATGTTAGAATATTTTTTATTTTGGATTAATTATATCATTATATTATTTGAGTATATCATTAGCTTTTCATTTGAAATGATGATACATAATGAAACTTATCAAATTTAGTATCTATTTAATGTGAATAATACATTCTTAATGAATAAGTCAGAATATATACTCTATTAAAAAATATTTTATTTTCATTGCTAAAATATATAAATACATCAACAACGGCCCATCATTCTTTATTAGATTGATGTTTAGAGAATATATTCTCTAATCATAATTTATTTCAGCTCCCTATTACATAGAAACCAATACATGAAAAACGTCATGTCATTCTTTGTTTGTTTTTGTGTAACTCCTCTGTATATATATTTTTTCAATTGCTTTTGTTCTTTTCTGAAATATGAAATTCGCTCTTGCATAATATTTTCATACATCACTTTAACCGATTTGCTTGATTGTTCACTTGTATCTGTATTCAAAAATAAATATTTAGAAGAACAATTTAATATAGTCATAAATATTATCATTAATATTTTACCTTGACAATTCTCTGAACTAATTATTTGGGGCCGATCCTTATATTTTTTATTCATTGTAGTACTTTTGTATAAGTATTTGTCAAAGTCAAACTAAAGATAGAGTATTGCAATAAATGATAAGTTTCATATAATAATATTGAATATTGAAAAACTAACCTCAATTAACTACTATGAGCCGATGGTGACTATGAAGATAAATGGTGTGTGTGGATCTTTATTATTTTGTTTGTGGTATTTATACCACTTTTTTTTCATTTATTGGTTGTGCTACCATTTAATTGTATGAATTAATTATTGAATTTGTTAAATGTTTGTATAAAGGTAAGTGTGAAAATTTTGTAAATAATTGGAGGAAAGTTGGGGATTTGTATTGTTTTTATTTATTTATTTTGAAAGATATGATATGAATTTATTATGGAGATATAATAAATAAAAAGGTGTAGAGGAATATATATCGATAAGTTTTCACATTGATCATGTAGATCAATGTAATATTTTGAAATTAAAAAATAAGTGTATTTTACAACTTTTTTCATTGGTTGTGATCTCCATTCATTCTTTTAAATAATGAGATTATTTATGAAATTGTTAAATCTTGATGTAAAGATAAGTGTAAGACATTTTGATAAAGAATAGGCAGCAATGTTGAATTTTGTATTTTTTTTTATTAATTCGGGTAAAGTTGTAGAGAGTACCGTGAGAAAGCTTGAGAGTCTTAGGGTAAAATATGAGGTACGCACTTGCTTGTGTTACTGATTTGTTATATAAATAAAGGGAAAGGTGGACAAAAATTGCTTAGTATGATGTTATTGTATAGAAAGTAATTCAAACATATTAGACAATGATATGGCGTTACACAAACCTTGAGATTTAAAAGATTTTTACATATTTAATTAAAAATACTACTAAAATTTTCAATGATATCCCTAGATGTAATTTAACTTCAAGCACTCATCAATGAAAACACCAACGGCATAAACATGAAAGAAATAATTATATGTTGATATCATTATTTTAAAGTTATAACTGAAGATTGATGTCTCAATTTAAGAAAATATATATTTAAAATATCTTATTTTTCATCTCTCCTCATCATTGATACTACAATTTATTACATTTTCTACCTTCTATTTTTTTATAATTCTTAAAATATTTTTTTTTTATCTCTCCAGTTTATTACCATAATTAATTATTCTTATTCACAAAAATTTCTTTTTCCTTAATAAGTTTTTTTACTTTAATTTATAAAATTTGAATAAAAAATAAATCTCAAATATTTTATTTTTCTTTTTTCGTGATATTACTACTACCTGTTATATTTTTTTTTATTTCTTCTCATTGTTACTATAAAAAAAATTAATTCATCTTCCCACCTTCTATTTCTAAGGTTTTCTAAATAAAATCTTATTTTTCTCTCATTCTTATTATCATAACTATTAAATTATTATTATTATTATTCTCCAAATTTTTCTTTTTTTCTTAATTTTTCTCTCTTGGCCTATAAAATATATATATAAAAAAGAATAAAAAATATCTCTTTGACCAAAAATCATAGTTCTCTTTTTTCTCCTTTTCTTGAGTTTTTAAATATTTTTTTAATTTATATTTTATGTTAAAAAAACTCAAAAGAAGTTATAAAATAGTGTCTAACTTAATATTTTCTTAAAACATCGTTATGATATTCACCTTTATATTATTATTATGATAAATATATTTACCTTATTTATCTCTCTTCTCTCTATTACTACAATTTATTGTCTTTCATCTCTCCTTATCATTACTACAATTTACTCATTATTTTTTTCTTAAATTCATTTTTTAACCTTCCATTTTTACAGCTTTTTTAAAAATCAAAAATCTTATTATCTCTCCACCTTATTATCATAAACTTAAAAAAGTTATAAAATAGTGTCTTATTCAATATAATATTTTTAAACATAATTATGATACTTACCTTTATATTATTATATTATGATAAATATATTTACCTTATTTATCTCTCTTCTCATCATTACTACGATTTATTGCCTTTCATACCTCCTTATCATTACTACAATTTATTATTTTTTCTTAATTTCATTTTTTTTTTACCTTTTTTAGTATTTTTTTTTAAAGGGATAAGGGTCTGAAAAATACCCCAGCTTTGGTCGGATTTACTGTTGCGATACTAAAATTTCATGAGGACCTATTACATCCCTAGACTATTTAATACCGTATTTTAAACATATATATTTGCTCACGTGGACATAAAAAATAATGCAAAATTATAAATAGTAATGTTTCCACGTGGGCACATATATACCTTTAAAATACACTATTAAATAGTTCAGGGGTAAAAAATACGGAATTAAATAGTCTAGGGAGGCAATATGTCCTTATGAAAGTTTAGTATCGCAACAGCAAATTCGACCAAAGTTGGGGTATTTTTCAGATCTTTATCCCTTTTTTAAATAAAAAAATCTTATTATCTCTCCACCTTAAACATATCCTTATTGTCATGATTTATTATTATTATTCACAAAAAATTTCTTCTTTTAATCTATAAAATCATTTTATTTTTTTAAAAAATAAATAAATACCTTATTTATCTCTCTCTCCTCATATTACTACTATTTATTATTTTTTCTTAAATTCCTCTTTCTATCTTTTATTTTTGTAAGTTTTTTTAAAGAAAAATAATATCATCCATCTCTCTTCCTTATTATCATAATTTATTATTATTCATGAAATTTCTATTCTTTCCTTATTTTTTTTCCTTTTGATCTATAAAATTTGCCAAAAATATCTCTTTGACTAAATATTATAATTAGTTTTTTTTTCTCCTATTCTTGACTTCATATATTTTTTTGTTATTTATGTACTATGTTAAAAAAATTCAAAAAATATTATAAACTATAATCTTATTTACTTTTTAAGTAGTTATATATATTAAGTTTAATTGATATATATTTTTATAATTTCATATTTCAAATGTTAAATTAAAAAAGTAGAAAGAGATAGAAGTGACTACAGATAAAGTAAAATAAAAAGTACTTTTAACTTCTTTTTCTTTTCTGTGTTTTCTTTTTATGGTAGTTCTTTCAAAAAATTTCTTTCCTTTTACTTTTTACTCAATTTATTACTATCTTCTTACTTTTATCTATATTTTTTACTGTCATAAAAGAGAATCAAAAATTTATTATCCTTATAACTTTTCATATCATTTCAGTACTCTCTATACTCATTATTTGTAAATAAAAAAGATTAGAATAAGAGAAATGATACTTCATGGTGGACATCATTTTTACAGTTCACAAATTGAATGTTAAAGGATATTTTGATGTCTTTAGATCTTTCGGTATATTGAATTCCTAGATAGAATTTCGTTCTTGTTTTGCTAGATTCGTCTATAATAATTCTTGTTGGCATAAAATGATCAAATCGACACACGTATATTATAATGAATTCATTTATACAAACAAATCAAAAAAATCGATTTATGTAAGGTAGTAAAACCTTCTTTTGCTATGAGTTCTCTATTTTTTCTCTTGCATAATTTTTATTTAAAAAAGAAAGCAAAATGAATTTACCTGAAGTAGTAAATCTTCTCTTGTAATGATTCTTCCATTTTGTTAATTTACCTGTGCAACTTCGAAAGTAAACATTGTATTTGAGTGTTTTCGATTCACAACATATTATTTAGTACATGATAAACTTTTTGGATGTTCTTGAATATTTATTTTGGTACAAATGTTGCGCTATGTTTCTGTTAGCAAGTAGTGCCACAAGGAAATGACCCTTTAGTATTTTGAATTCAATTTGTTGTGGCCGCTATTATAATTGTTTCGTAAAAATTAAATCTGGCTATCGAAGTCAGTTTGTAATAGACTGTTTTCTGTTGTTTCAAATCTATTGGATAAATTTTGTTGTTTTATTTTGCAGAAACAAGACATTCACATGGTGTAGGCACAAAACAAGAGAATGCCCATCTGGACTGCAACTCAGTCGGACTAAATTCCATAAATTTTGGTCATTTAGATGCCAAAAAGGCCAACATATGTTGTCCATCACAGCAAAGTGTTTATCTATTTAGTTGCCAACGAGGCTGCAACACATCCATAATATATGTATGTTTGTACAGTAATATGTACATTAAATACACATAGTTTCACAACTCTTCAGAGTGCACAGTGGATAATTGTTTATTGACAAACCTAATATAAGAATATCCGGCCAATGGGGCATAACTCATAAAAGTACACTACTCTTAGTTATTTGTTGATTAACAAACTTATTGTAAAGATATTGGCCATTAAATAGTCATATCACATTCTCCAAACAAAGCTCTGTAGTGACTGAAATATTTGGCTTGTATGTGTTCTTTGATTATTGCTAAGAGTAAGTTGGATGGAGGATGATGATGAACCAACTCAATTAACTTGATCATTTTTATGAAACGGTAAAATTGATGAGTTATTGATTTTTCATTTCATTTCTAACAGTTCATTTAATTAATTTTAATCACTACATATTGCCTAAACAATGAATTTTGTTTAACAAAGACTATACTAACGTGGCAAACTTGATAGTTTTTCAATCAAATTTAATCCTTTCCGTACATCAAATGAATTATGGCTATTGAATTCAAAACAAACTTCTTATATTCACATTAGTGTTGAATAAATAAACGTTTGAGGTTTCTAATATTTAGAGGATGATATTGCTACCTATCTTAAAAATGAAACGTACATGTAAGCTTAATTTTTAAGGTTATATACAAAAATCTTCTTTCAAGTGTCTTGTCCTGAATTGAAATTTGACTTGTTCTTGATTATATTTTTAAAAAGGCATAATACATAAGTATACCTTTATTTTGATATTATTTCACATTTATGCCCTCCAATTTTGGGTGTGCACAAGTAGATCTTTAACTTGTATAAAGTTACGTGGCGTAATATATGTAGGACATCATGTAGGACTCATATTGTCATGTAGGATGACACGTAGGATGTGTGTGTCTATTTATTCAACTCTATACAAGTTTAAATGTTTACTTGTGCACATTCAAAGTTGGAAGACATAAATATAAGCCCAGACCAAGTTAAAGGACATATTTATGTATTATGCCTTAAAAAATATAATTTTATAAGTTCATTCATGTTTTTTATAACCGCGCAAAGCGCGATCAAATTCACTAGTAGTCAATCAACTAGTATTAAAAATTATATAATAAAGTCGTCTTTTCATCATTTTTTTTAACCAAAAAAAATAAAACAACTTATCTATACGCATATTTCACTTACTAGACAGATTTTTTTCAAGTTTCGACGACTAAACAATAATAGTATAGACAAAAACTACACATTTAAGTTAATTAAAGATCAAATATGCATAATTGTGTAACACGGGCCAAAATGATGGGAATAACATAATAATACAGTGACCATTACAAGTAAGAGTCATAGTTCTTCAAACAGTTAGAACTAACTTAGCCAAGCACAAACATACTACATAATATTAGACAGACAGGGCGTAACAGGCAAACTAAGTGCTACAAAACAATAATATGTTAGCAAAATCATGGCACTTCCATGACTTCTTCATGTTCATATCCACCTTCCATATCGATTTCTTCAAATGTGAATTCAACATTGGGTGATGCTCTGCCGAATTCTTTCATCTCATCGATCATTTGTTTACACGAACGAAAAAGGTAACGTGTAAAATTCCAAATGGAGACCTCCTCAAGTACAGGTGCAGATGCCAATATAAACTTCATAAACTCCATTTCCATCTCGAGACCAGTAAACATGTTCACTTTAACTCTTTGAAGCTTCACAACACCATGTGAGGATGATTGGGCTCGTAGCAACTGTACAACAGGTTCAACAATATCCCACACAGGGTACTAAAGAATTTTTGAGGAACGGTTAATTAGGCGAGTTCAGATGAATAAGAAACCATATTCAATCACCTTAATGAAAAAAGAAAAGAAAAAAAGAGAGAGCTTACAAAGTCAATTGTAAGATCTTGTAATTTAGGACAGCTTGTAATCAAGTAAACTGTACTTGAAACCATCTCGGAGTTTATTAAAGACATGGACAAAATAGTGATAGATTTGATATTGTTCAGAGCAGTTGGGGGACTCACTGGTAAACCTCCCTTGATCAAGTACTACAAGAAAGTCAAAAATTACTTTAAGACACCAATCAGATTCATCATTTAGTTATGATAGTAATATCACAAATGTACATTACCTCTAATGTTGTACCGCATATATCCAGTTCCAGCAGTGAAGGAATGTAATGGAAGAACTTTGGGAAATTAGAGCAAACAGGAGATGTATCCGTCAAAAGTCGTCGTCCAAGGAAACCCACAGTAACTTTTTCAAGCATAGGAGCGTTCTTGAAGGAAATGGATTTTGTTTTTCCAATAAACTCAAAGAATTTGAGATTAGCAGCATCAATTTCAAGGATGTCAAAGTTTGTGATGGTACGCAACCTCAACCGTTCAAGCAGTGGGATTTTAGAGATGAGATTTGTTAATATTGATGGATCAAAAGTGACATGCATAAGATCGAGATTAATAAGCTTCTTAAACCCTTTAAAACCGAGTGGAGGGTGTGTTGTGATATGAAAAGCTAAGTAGTGAGTTAGCACGGTTATAGTTAGTTAAGGGTAAACTAGTCATTTCCATCAGTTAGTTATAACAACCTTTAGAATGTTAGTTAAAAGAAGGTTAGTTACTAACAGATAATGTGATGTATAAATAGCCCTCCTATCATTGTAAACTACAACTTTTTTTTATCAATAATAGAGTCTTCTTCTTCCTTAGATATTTTCTCTCTAAGTTCTAGATTCTTCTTTTACGATCATGGTATCAAAGCTCTCTTCCCAGTAGCTACTGGTGAAGACGAGTTGGATCTAGAATCAAAGGATCATTGTAGATCCATCGATTCATTGTTGCTGATTTCCTTCAGCGGCAGATTTCAGTTTGAAATTTGCATTTTTTTTGCTTCCACGAAAAGAGATTCGTCAAAGCAGTTCCAGTCAGGTGTTGAATCAGAGTTTGATCAATGGCTCCTGATAATGTAGCAATGGATCTGGCTCAGAATCTCAATATTGGTCAAAATGTTGGTACATCTGCTCATAACAATGGCAGTTCTTCTTCAAATCAAGGTATCGACTATAATCATCCTCTGTTTTTGAGTCCTGCTGATATCAGTGGGATCAACCTGATTTATTTTCAATTGCTTGGCATTGAAAATTATATGTTGTGGTGTAGATCGATTTAGCTAGCTTTGTTAGGAAGAAACAAGTTAGGGCTGATTGATGGGAGTTGCAGGAGAGAAGTATATGGTGAGGAACTATGGGGACATTGGGAAAAAGTTAATCCTATAGTGTTGTCCTGGCAAATGAATTCTGTTTCCAAAAGTTTGTTGAGTGGTATTGCTTTTGCTTCAACTGCTTTAAATGTGTGGAATGACCTGAAGGAAAGATTCGATAGATTGGATGGATCTAGGACATACAGTTTGCACAAAGATATAGTTTCATTACAACAGGGTACTGCTTCTGTATCTGTGTATGTCACCAGACTTAAGACCTTATGGGATGAGTTTGAGGTGGTACTGAGAAAGGTTGCAACAAGGGCTAATCAAAGTCAATTACATACCTACCAAAGAACAGCCTGCTGATATAATGACTAAAGGACTATCCAGACTGCAGCATGAACATCTTATATCCAAGCTAGGAATGCTAAACATTTTTGCACTCCTAGCTTGAAGGGGAGTGTTGTGATATGAAAAGCTAAGTCGTGAGTTAGCACGGTTATAGTTAGTTAAGGGTAAACTAGTCATTTCCATCAGTTAGTTATAACAACCTTTAGAATGTTAGTTAAAAGAAGGTTAGTTACTAACAGATAGTGTGATGTATAAATAGCCCTTCTATCATTGTAAACTACAACTTTTTTTTATCAATAATAGAGTCTTCTTCTTCTTTAGATATTTTCTCTCTAAGTTCTAGATTCTTCTTTTACGATCAGGGTGGAACAAGCAATCTTGAAGTTCCAAATACCTTAGTTGCTGGAATGTAAAAAGATGATGAGGTGAATGATATTTGTTTCCTAAGCGTACATGAAGGGTGAATTCCTGGACATTTTTCTTCGACAAGAAGTGCATCCAATGATCAATATCAGGACAACTCGTAAAATTACGGAGTCTAAACTTCAGTATTGGTCCTTTATGGACTAAAAGGACTTGGTAAATAATTCTCTTGGCTTCTTCGTCTTGTTTGAAAGACTTGAAAAACTCATCATTAAAATCAAGTTCTTGACGTGTTACCCATTTGTACCTCCAATCTTTTGACAAGATACTGGTCTTCACTGCATCTTTCCAAGGCAAGCACCTTAGAATTGCATCCAGTACACTACATGACAAATTGCTAATTGTATTTGCACCAGATGTCGAAGCATTCCTCATGGTCTAACAAAACAAGTTTGTCAACAACTCTGAAAATTAAAATCAGGGCTAAAGGCAATATCCAAATACTAATGGTTCAACATCTGCAACTGCATAAATTTTTTATCATTAACCAATATCATAGAGAGAAAATAATGATACATGATTGAGCGCCACAAAAGAACATAGATTTGAAGACAATAGTGGTGAAGGCAAGATTTTCATTGAGGGATTCAAAAAAATGTTCTCCTGTGAGCAGGGGATTCAACAAGTATATACGTACACATAAAATAATATTTAACCTATGTACACAATACAATCTTTTGGCAAAATGGTATTCAGTTGAACCCCCCTTCAATAAACATGGCTCCACCATGGAAGGATAGGATGACAGCGAACTTAAACACCACTAGTATCGATAAAGCTAGCCCATTAACTCCTACAAAGGTTTCATTACTCTTCTCGATATTCCGGCCATCTAATCTATTGAAAACTTATATATGGATTTTCCTCCTTGCATTAGCCAAGGTTCCTCAATGTTTGAGCTTGAGGAAGAAGCGGTCACTTTATTTTTCTTTCCAATTCAATTCACAGTTCACCTCAAAGTCCCATCGTTATAACTTCCAAAGATAGTACTACTATATACTCTATACAATGATGAAGCTTAGTAGATAAAAGAGACTTATAAGAGCAAGCACAATGAGTTAATAACACCTTAAGACATAAAAACAGGAGCATGAACATCCAGGGGATCGGAGTAATGCAAGATTAAGATCCACATTTCTGTTTGGAAAAAAGGTTCATCCAGGCCATTAACAATTAATACATGTGGAAACCAAATGTTTAAATTGTTTCCTGATTGACTTTTTTAAAAGACGTATAACCAAATATTACCAATCCAATTCTTTTGTAACATGTCCTAATTAGTTACTTGTGATCGTTTTACCAATATCCACCCCTAATTCTCACATGCAATAGAGTTCAAACCCTAACCTAATATTTAAGTGGAGAATCATAGAGGAGCAAGTCCATTATCCCCCAAGTACTCGTGATTTCTCCAGTTCAAAAAGAATCAGGAATTAACCTTCCGGTGATATTACCACACCATTTCTGGCCAGTTAATCAATAAAGTGGGTTGAAAATCACCATAGTTAAGGTTCAAATTCCAGCGGTATCAAAACACAAGATGATTTGGACAACTTATGCTAATGGAGAATTAGTCGGTTAAACTAGCAGACAGATACATGATTATCCAAAAAAAAAAAAAAAAGTTCCCCCAAAAAAACTAATTTGATGTATTCATGATAAGTTGATTGATTATTCAACAAATAACTAAAATTCGAGAGAAAATAATCAGAGATTATAGAAGATGCTTACTTACCAGTACTGAGAGTCAGAGAGATCGAAAGCCGGAGACACTAAGATTTTACCCGAAATGCAGGACAGAGAGGTTGAAATTTATTTATATTTTCCTACTTTTCTTATTTGTACAAAATGCCCCTAATGTTTGTGATTTAACATATTTGTTTTTGGGATAAACGTCTGAAAAATACCCTAACTTTGATCGGATTTGCTGTTACGATACTAAACTTTCATGAGGACCTATTACCTCCCTAGACTATTTAATACTGTATTTTAAACATATATATTTGTCCACGAGGACATAAAAAATAATATAAAATTATAAATAATAATGTGTCCACGTGGGCACATATATACCTTTAAAATACACTATTAAATAGTTTAGCGGGTAAAAAATACGGTATTAAATAGTCTAGGGAGGTAATAGATTCTTATGAAAGCTTAGTATCGCAACAGCAAATCCGACCAAAGTTAGGGTATTTTATAGACCCATGGCCCTTTGTTTTTTGTTATTAAATTTCAAATTGTGGGTATATTTGTCATTTTAAGTTCTATGCTTCTAAAGAAGTTCACCCTTAATATTACGTGGTTTTTCCTTCAATTGCCAATACATTAGCTTCGTGGCTTTATCTCTTTTGACTAAAGCCACCTCAGTCCTCATATATAAATGGATATATAAAAGCTCTTTTTCTTTTCTCTTATTTTTTCTAGTAAACTTTTTTTTGGTTTCACAAACTCTTTCTTAGTTTGATCTCATAAATTTTCAGGTTAGCTACTCTTTCAAATTTAGAAAACTCTTCTTATTTCTTTTCCATTATCGTTTTATATACAAGTTTTATAAATCTAATAAGGATAAACAGTGCTTGCACGAGCTAATTATATCTAGTGTTAATTAGGCATTTGAGTTTATAGTTGATGTAGGGTGTCAAAAGAATCTAACCGTACCAAATTGATTTATATTATTTTTTTAATAAAATCACAGATTTTTATTTAAGTTTGTAACCATCCCGAACAATTGGGATGACCCTTTTAATTTATAAAAAAAAATTAAAAAAAATTCGAACCGAATATTCTAATACGTATGTAAATATAATTATCTATTAACAATATGTTAAATTTAATATATAAATATATTTTATAACATTTTTCAAATATAAATATAACCTTATGGCAAAATGTATGAAAAACATTTCTATTAAATGTTTAAGATTAAACAATTCACAAGAAGGTTTAACATTCTTGGTTTCTTGATAAATAATTGAAGTGCTTCTTCAAGAACGTATACTTGGAAAATAACTATTTTAATAATAGTATATTTTGAGGTGACAATTTAGAAGTTAAAAATCCAAAAATTAATCGAACCATACTGATATCGAAGAATAACAATGGTATGTTTTAATAAATCGGATTCCTCACTATAAAGCGTGTTTTCAAAAAAAATTAACTTGTTATAGCATCTTCTTAAGTCAGAATTTATATATTACGGTATTTAGATTAATATAAATTCAAGATACCAATTAACCAACCAATCAAATCACTTATTTTAAAATTTTCTAGTATATACTAAACCATATTTTTTTAATCTTAAGTATACCTTAAAATAAATAAAAAGTTTAAATATCTCATGACACTGTCCATAAAAGTCACATAGTATGTTTTTCATATAAGGATATACATATTGAAATTATTTATTTATTCATTCAAGAAGTAAAATAAGATTAATTTGATTTGAAAATTGAAAAATATATATTGTAATAATTTACTAGTTGATGAATAGCAAATACTAGAAACATTTATTCAATAGAAACCATTTTTTATATTATTTGGGGGTATACGTAAAATAAAAGATAACGATGGATGCATCTGTGAATTGATAATTGACGAAATGCGTATATAAGACAAATCACGAATGTTAAACCCTTTTCCACTGTGTACACTTTGATAAACTGCTCATAGATTGTATGTAATCAGTGAAGAACTAGATGTAAAGCTTGAACCTCCATTAATGAATTTTACAATGAAGCTTTATAAAAAGGGAATAGCTTGTGAGTTGAACTAATATCTCTCCTCTACAATTGTTGAGTCACACCTTATATACAGTTTCTAACTGACTAATTATCTATACAAAATATCTTCTAACTAACTGATAATGACAGCTGGAACTAACTAATAATGACAGCTGGCCAGGTGCATGTTAGACTTTGCAATCTCCTTGTTATAATCTCCAATATCCCCCTTCAAGCTAGGTGATATGAATATGTTTTTCAATCCCAGCTTGGACATAAGATGAGAATGTTGGCACCTACTCAACCCCTTAGTAAAAAGGTCATCAGGCTGTTCAGAGGAGCACAAATAATGGATGATCACAAATCCCTTCAAGATCTTCTCTCTAATAAAGTGACAATTGATGTCAATGTGCTTCGTTCGTTCATGGAAAACTGGATTAGCAGCAATTTGGATGGTTGCTTTCTTGTCACATTGTAAAGGAACTAGTAGGCTTAGAGGTATGTCCAAAGTGTTAAACAGACCAATGATCCCAGTGATTTCTGCAACAGTAGAGGCAAAACTCCGATACTCTGCCTCAGCTGAACTTCTGGAAATAGTGGACTGTTTCTTAGACTTCCATGAGATTGATGAATCTATATACTTGACTATGTCACCAGTAATGGACCTTTTAGTATTAATACAAGACCCTCAATCTGCATCATAAAAGGCTTGTAAGGAACCTGTTGATGTTGCTGAAAGGAGCACTCCAAGGCCTGGTGAATGTTTAACATATTTCACTATCCTGATGGCTGCAGTCATGTAAGAGGTCTTAGGGGCCTGCATGAATTAAGTTAGGCTTTGAACAACATAGGAAATGTCAGGCCTTGTGAGTGTGAGATATAACAATCTTCCAATCAGTCTCTGATATTCACTAACATCCAATAGAGGTGAATCAAAATCATTTCCAAAAAAACCATCAAATTCATAAGTAGTGAGTTTTTGGTTCTGCTCCACTGGTGTGTCTATTGGCTTAAAACTGCCTAATCCCAAATCTGAGATCAGACCCAAGGCATACTTCCTTTGATGCATTATAATTCCTTCTGAACTTCTAGCAAATTCAATTCCTAAGAAGAATCTAAGACTTCCCAAATCTTTGATCTTAAAATTGTCTTTCAAGACCTGTTTTGCTTCTTCTATCAGTTGATTATTACTTTCTGTCACCAGAAGATCATCAATATATGTGAGTATCACCACTATATCAGCACCAGTCTTCTTGGTTATGAGAGAATAGTCAAGGTGGCTTTGCTGAAAGCATGCAACTAGCAATATTAGTCAACTTAACATTCCATTGTCTGGAGGCCTACTTCAATCCATAGAGTGATTTAACCAGCTTACATACTTGATTTCTATCCTTTGATTCTTGGTCGAAGCCTTGTGGCAGCTGCATGTATACTTCCTCAGTCAAATCTCCTTGCAAGAAAGCATTATAAACATCCATTTGTTGAGCATCCCAACCTTTTGTTGCTGCAATGGATAACAATGTCCTTACTGTGACCATCTTAACAACATGAGAGAATGTTTTCTGGTAATCCAAACCCTTTTTTTGGTTGTAACCCTTTGCGACCAATCTGACTTTAAACCTCTCAATTTGTCTATCAGCTTCGTATTCTATCTTATATACCCACTTGCCGCCAATAGCCTTCTTTCCATGAGGCAATGGTACAAGTTCCCATGTGTTGTTTTCTTCCAGTGTTGTGATCTCTTCCTTCATTGCTTGAACTCATATATCATCATGCATAGCTTGATGATAAGAATTTGGTTCCATCTCTGCTGAAGAATTGGTAATATAACACTGATATGACTTGGAAAGGCTGTAATAATCAACACCATCGAAAATCGAATAAAGACATCTGGTTTGATTAGTTTTTCTTGAAGTTACAAAATCCTTCTGCCATATAGGAGCTTTAGTTGTTCTTGTTGATATTTTCTGGACATTTTCAACTACTGGCATGTCATGTATTGTGGCAAGCTCAGGCACAACTAGTGCCTGCACAACATGAGCCTCCTCTGCATCTACTTCAGGTTGAGTCTCAGTCACAACTGGTGCTTGCACAACTTGATCCTCCTCATCATCTACTGCTGCAACTGTAGGAATTGAACTTTCAGTCCTATGATTATTATCCTGCAAAGCTCCTCTAGGATAAACTTGAAAAGGGAAAAAAATATTCATTGAAGATAACATCTCTACTAATGAAAAAAAATATGATGCTCCAGATCAAAAAGTCTGTAACCTTTCTGTGTATCTCCATACCCCATCAAAACTGATCTGATTGCTCGTGGACCAAACTTGTCAGTTTTGTGCACTATAGTAGCATAACATAAGCATCATATAACCCTCATATAGGATATGTCAGGTTGTCTTCCATACATCATTTCAAAAGGAGAAGTATCTTTAGCACAAAAAGAGGTACTCTATTGATAATATGTACAACAGCTAGTATGCATTCCCCCCAAAATCTAATTGGCAAATGACTTTGGAATCGAATTGCCCTGGCGGTCTCCAGGATATGCCTATGCTTTCTTTCCACTACACCATTTTGTTGAGGTATGTGTGGACAAGAACTTTGATGTACAATCCCATTAAGTTTGAACAATTCATCACATTGAGAGATAAAAAACTCCCCTCCATTATCAGATCTGAATGCTTTCACCTGCAAACCAAACTGTGTCTTGACCATCACAATTAATTGCTTCAGTATAGTAGACACATCATACTTAAGATGTAACAAAAACACCCAAGTCCATCTGGAATAGTCATCAACAAGTGTAATAAAAAACTTAATGTTATTATATGTTGCAGCCTTATAGGGTCCCCATACATCTAGATGAATCAAATCAAAACATGTATCACTCCTATTGTTACTAGCTTTAAAATGAAGTCTGATTTGTCTTGTTAATGGACATATATCACAATTATTCAATGTCAAATTTGTATTGTGTCTAAGCATGCTTATCTTTCTAATTGCATTCATAGGTCTATGCCCCAATCTCTTGTACCAAATACCACCATCTCCACATCATTTAACTACTATCAGTGATCTTGCACCTTGCACTTGATGTTGTGCCTGTGTCTTCAGCAAATACAATCCATCCTTCTCTTTACCAATCTCCTTCACTATCCTAGTGAAAAGATCCTGAAGTATGAGGAAGTCAGGAAAAATTAAAGCACAACAATTCAATTCCCTTGTCAATTTAAAAACTGACAAAAGATTGAATTTAAAAGCTGGTACACATAGTACATCCTTAATAACATCACCTCCTGAGAGGTTAGAGCTTTCTGATTGTGTAATAGTTGCTGAATCTCATGTAGCTAACTGAACCTTCCCTGGATTATTCACTGTTAATTCATGATTCAGCAGTCTTTTAGTCCCAACCATGTGGTCAGATGCTCCACTATCAACTATCCAGTCTAAACAATGACTATCTGCAACATTACAGAAGGAGTTTTATGCAGACATACATGTTATGTGTGCACTGAACTCAGTTACTTGAGACTTATTCAACATTTGTAGAATTTGATTGTACTGATTCAGTGTGAAATGAGGAGCATGTTCATCCCCGTTGCTTGCTCCAGATTGATAATATTGGTTGTGCTGCTCAGTGCCAGATCTCTGAGATCGTTGCATCTGTGAACCTTCAACCTGTGTTCCCATTCCATTCGAAGTTTGTACCATGTTAGCTCTTTTCTTCCCTTTCCAATCTTGTGGATAACCAATTAATTGAAAACAAATGTCCTTTGTGTGACCTTGCATATTGCAATGAGTGCAGTGTTTTAGCTTGTTGCAATCCTCTCTATTGTGTCCTTTCATTTCACAATAGTCATAATATGAGCCACTTCCTCTTTGTTGTTTCAGAAAATTTCCATAACTTCTTCCTCCCCTACCTCTAGAATCTGAACCAGAACTACCAGATTTACCGATGAAGAGAGCAGTGGGATCAGGGCCCTCACTTCCCCCATGAAAATCACCACCCAAAGCTCGTTGACTTTCATCTTGCACAATCAAGGCATAACATTGATTAACACTAGGTGGAGGATTCATCATAAGAATTTGGCTGCGTGCCTGTCCATAACTATCATTCAATCCCATGAGAAATTGTAATAATTTCTGCCTAACTATGCTAGCAGTGTAAGCCTTTGATTTCGCACAATCACAAGAGGGAGGAGGAACTATAGAGTCAAATTCATCCCACAAATCCTTTAATTGAGAGTAATACACAGAAACTGGGGAAACACCTTGCGTGTGAGAGACTTTAGCCTTGTGTAGATGAAAAATTCGAGACATGCAAATCAGACCAAACCAGTGTTGCATTCGATCGAAACAAGATACCACTAACCAGTTCCTTGCTAACATTAGACATAATCCAGGAAATCACCATTGTGTTACATCTATCCCACTGTTTCTTTTCTAGCTCCTCCTTAAAGTCGTCCCGCTTGATGCTCCCATCAATGAACCCCAATTTATTCTTCGTGAGGAGATTGAGTTTCATCGTGCGACTCCAAAGAGTGTAATTCTCCATTCAAACGAGCTGAATCCCAATTTGCACAGCTCCTGGTACATCGGAAGAGTTCAAATACAGAGGATGATCGTGATCGATCTTCTTCGCCATATCAAAAAATTGAAAATCAAACAGAAAAATTGATGCGCCTCACAATCGGCTACACCCGCTCTGATACCATGATAAACTGCTCATAGATTGTATGTAATCAGTGAAGAACTAGATGTAAAGCTTGAACCACCATTACTGAACTTTACAATGAAGCTTTATAAAAAGGGAATATCTTGTGAATTGAACTAATATCTCTCCTCTACAATTGTTGAGTCACAACTTATATACAGTTTCTAACTGACTAATTATCTATACAAAATATCTTCTAACTAACTAATAATGGCAGCTGGCCAGGTGCATGTTAGCTCTTTGCAATCTCCTTGTTATAATCTCCAATACACTTGGGCTGAATCATCAACACTTCAGTTTATTGTGTGTATACTAAAGTTCGATAATTGAATTTCTACTCATAGAAAGCCTGAAGTTCGTCCTCAACTACTAACAGTTCCAAATGCCCAAACATGGAAGAAGAAGTGGTATCTGTTATAGATCCAAGGCATTTAAGTGATAACCAAAATTATCATAAACCAAAAAAAAATAAAAATGGCCACAAAGAATCTTGAACTATTGAAAATGAAACAAAATTATCCTTCGTTTAATTTTTTGCCCAACAATTTCCTTGACCTATTAAAAATAGGACAAAAATTGACCTTGATGTTACCAAACATATCCGATTATCCCTATTTGGACCTCCAAGTTTCATGTATCCACTTTGAAAACTTCTTTTATTACTGCTTATTTAGATAGACTCCACCTTGACAAAAGATTACCCCATTAATTCAATTTTATAGACAAAACTACACATTTAAGTTAATAAAAGATTAAATATGCATAATTGTATAACACGGGCCAAAATCGGAATAACATAGTAATACAGTGACCATTACAATTAGAGTCATAGTTCATCAAACTGTTAAAACTTACTTAGCCAAGCACATATATACTGCATAATATAGACAGACAAGACATGGCATACAACTGGATATTGTACCGCATATATCCAGTTCCAGCAGTGAAGGCATGTAATGGAAGAACTTTGGGAAATTAGAGCAAACAGGAGATGTATCAGTCAAAAGTCGTCGGCCAAGGAAAGCCACAGTAACTTTTTCAAGCATAGGAGCGTTCTTGAAGGAAATGGATTTTGTTTTACCAATAAACTCATAGAATTTGAGATTAGCGGCATCAATTTCAAGGATGTCAAAGTTTGTGCAGCAACGCAACCTCAACCGTTCAAGCAACGGGCATTTAGAGATGAGATAAGTAAATATTGATGGATCAAAAGTGACACGCACAAGATCGAGATTAATAAGCTTCTCAAACCCTTTGAAACCGAGTGGAGGGTGGAGCAAGCAATCTTGAAGTTCCAAAAACCTTAGTTGCTGGAATGTAAAAAGATGATGAGGTGAATGATATTTGTTTCCTAAGCTTACGTGAAGGGTGAATTCCTGAACATTTTTCTTCGGTAAGAAGTGTATCCAATGATCAATATCAGGACAACTCGTAATCCTACAGAGTCTAAACTTCAGTAATGGTCCTTTATGGACTAATAGGACTTGGTAAATGATTTTCTTGGCTTCTTCATCTTGTTTAAAAGACTTGAAAAACTTATCATTAAAATCAAGTTCTTGACGTGTTACCCATTTGTACCTCCAGTCTTTTGACAAGATACTGGTTTTCACTGCATCTTTCCAAGGCAAGCACCCAAGAACAGCATCCAGTACATTACAGGGCAAATTGCTAATTGTATCTACACCAGATGTCCAAGCATTCCTCATGGTCTAACAAAACAAGCATGTCAGAAACTCTGAAAATTAAAATCAGGGATGAAGGCAATATCCAAATACATTTCAGTAATGTATTGAAAATAACTAGTGGTTCAACGTCATTAGAGAATGATACATGATTGAGCACGGGAAAAAACATAAATTGAAGACAATAGTGGTGAAGGCAAGATTTTCATTGAGGGATTCACAAAAATGTTCTCTTGTGTGCAGGGGATTCAACAAGTATATATGTACACATAAAATGACATTTCCCTTATATACACAATATAATCTTTTGGCAAAATGGTATTCAGTTATAACCCCCCTTCAATAAACATGGCTCCACCATGGAAGGATAGGATGACAGCGAACTTAAACACCACTAGTATCGATAAAGCTAGCCCATTAACTCCTACAAAGGTTTCATTACTCTTCTCGATATTCCACCCATCTAATCTATTTAAAACTTATATATGGATTTTCCTCCTCGCATTAGCCAAGGTTCCTCAATATTTGAGCTTGAGGAAAAAGCGGTCACTTTACTTTTCTTTCCAATTGAACTCACAGTTCACAAATAAGTCATATTATATATGGTTTAACTTCCACAAATAGTAGTGTAATTATATATTATTTCCAGTGATGCAGTTTTAGTAGATAAAAGAAACTTAGAAGAGCAACCACAATGAGTTATAACTCCTTAGACAAAAAAACAGGAGCATGTCAAAGAGAGAACATCCAGGGCACTGGAGTAATGCGAGATTAAGATCCACAAAGCAATGTTTCCTCCTCTCATCTTACTTTAAGCTCTTTAAGTATGCATAACTTGCCCATTTATATTTTTAAATAAAGGGGAAAAGGCTCAAATATGTCATCTAACTTTGAGAAAAGGATCATCTACGACATTTATGTTTGAAAAAAGGCTCATCTATGCCATTAACAATTCAGACATGTGGAAACCAAATGTTTGAATTGTTTTCTGATAGACTTTGTTAAACGTCATACAACCAAATATTACCAATCCAATTCTTTTGTAGCATGTCCTAATTAGTTAATTGCAGTCCTTTTACCAATATCCACCCATAATTCTTACATGCAATAGGTTCGAACCCTAACCTAATATTTAAGTGGAGAATCATAGAGGAGTGAGTCCATTATCACCGAGTATGAGTGATTTCTCCGGTTCAAAAAGAATCAGGAATTAATCTTCCAGTGATATTACCACACCATTTCTGGCCAGTTGATGGGTTGAAAATCACGATATCTAAGGTTCAAATTCCAGCGGCGTGAAAACACAAGATGATTTGGACAACTTATGGTACTGGAGAATTAGTCGGTTAAACTGGCAGGCAGAGACATGATTATCCATTCAAAAACCTAACTCTGATGGATTCATAAGTTGATTATTGAACAAAGAAGTACAATTTGAGAGCAAATAATCAAAGATGCTTACCAGTACTGAGAGTCCCAGAGGGATCGAAAGCCGGAGTCAGTAAGATTTTACCCGAAATGCTGGACAGATAGGGGTGTATTTGAACCCTTTCATATTTTCTTTTCTCTTAATGTAGAAGCCACAGTTAGCAGCTTTCACCTGTGTGTTTCATCAACATATGCTTGTCTGTTAATTGCTGAGTTTATCATGAAAAATAATTGACAAATGAGTCCTTCCTGAGAAATGGCTAGAAACTACGATATAATTAACAGTGCACTCATGAGGAGTATATGAGTGTCTTGTGTCGTTGGTACACACCAGAAGAATCACCTGTGAAATCAGGGCTCATATTTAAGCTAAGATAATATTGATGCACCCAAATCTTCATTTTTCACTGTTTTTATTTTAAATTTAGCTTAAAGCTCATATTTGAGCTAAGATAATATTGGTGCATCCGACGTTTTCAAATTCCGAGTTCTTGTCTGAGTTGAAGTACACATTTGAGTAACATTGTTTGTTTAACCAAAAATAAATAAATTGTTTGAGTCTTGACTGATTAGAGTAACTAATGTGTGATAATTCAATTATCAAAATGTAAGTTAGCGTTTGGCAATAGATTTCCAAATATTATTTGAGTAAAAATTTGGGTGAAATTTCACCATATGTTTGGCCATAGTATTTAGGGATAAGGGTCTGAAAAATACTTCAACTTTGGTCGAATTTGTTGTTGCGATACTAAACTTTCATGAGAACCTATTACCTTCCTAGACTATTTCATACCGTATTAGCCAAGGTTCCTCAATATTTGAGCTTGAGGAAAAAGCGGTCACTTTACTTTTCTTTCCAATTGAACTCAGTTCACAATTAAGTCCCATAGTTATAACTTCCCAAGATAGTAGTAATTATATACTCTATCCAATGATGCAGTTTTAGTAGATAAAACAGACATAGCATAGAAAGCACAATGAGTTATATAACACCTTAGACATAAAAACAGGAGCATGTCAAAGAGAGAACATCCAGGGGATTGGAGTAATGCAAGATTAAGATCCACAAAGTAATGTTCCCCCATCTCATCTTACTTTTAGGGGAAAATGCATAAGCATCCCCTTAATTTATGCCCGAAATCTTAGAGACACACTTATACTATACTAAGGTCCTATTACCCCCGAACTTGTTTTATAAATATTTTTCTACCCCTTTTTGGCCTACGTGGCACTATCTTGTGGGCCCAGCGCGTGTTGATAATTTTTTCAAGGATAGTGCCACGTAGGCCGAAAAGAGGTAGAAAATTATTTATAAAATAAATTCGAGGGTAATAGGACCTTAGTATAGTATAAGTGTGTCCTGAGATTTCGGACATAGATTGGGAGTACTTATGCATTTTCCCTACTTTTAGCTCTTGAAGTACGCCTAACTTGCCCATTTATATATAATAAATAAAACGGGAGAAAAGGCTCAAATATGTCATCTAACTTTGAGAAAAGGATCATTATAACCCATTAACAATTAATACATGTGGAAACCAAATGTCTAACTTATTTTCTGATTGACTTTGTTAAAAAGTCATATAACCAAATATTAACAATCCAATTCTTTTTGCAGCATGTCCTAATTAGTTACTTGTGATCCTTTTACCAATATCCACCCCTAATTCTTACATGCAATAGGTTCGAACCCTAACCTAATATTCAAGTCAAGAAGCATAGAGGAGTGAGTCCATTATCCACCAAGTACTCGTGATTTCTCCGCTTCAAAAATAATCAGAAATTAATCTTCTGGTGATATTACCACTCATTTCTGGGCAGTTGATCAATAAAGTGGTTGAAAATTACGATATGTAAGGTTCAAATTCCAGCAGCTTGAAAACACAAGATGATTACAACCTATGGTACTGGTTAATTAGTCGGTTAAACTGGGAGGGACATGGTTATCCCTAAAAATAAAAAAATCCCAAAGAAAACCTAAATTGATGGATTCATGATAAGTTGATTATTGAACAAAGAAGTAGAATTTGAGAGCAAATAATCAAAGATTATACAAGATACTTTACCTGTACTGAGAGTCTGTGAGATATCGAAAGCCGGAAACAATAAAATGTGTAGCCGTTTTCACATCTTATGTTATGATCCAAAATCACAATTGCGGAAAAGGAAAAGGAATTCAGATTTTGGGACAGTTTTCTGATTTATAAATGCTAAATGGATTATGATTACAAGAGTAAAATTAACTACGATGAACTAAGCAATACTCCATAGCCATCATTAGATCTGTAGAGAAGAGATGAGAAGTGAATCAGAATTTAGGAAGAAGGGAGAAGAGAAAGAGAAGAAAATGAGGAAGAAATGATACCAGATATTTTCCATGGCTTTCTCCTCCTGTTGTTGCGTATATATAACCAACCACCTATTGACGTGGCCTAATCTCAACCCTCTTTTTAACTTTTGCATGACATTGATTACAAATATTTGTTTATGAGAGGGTCTAACCTAAGTTGTTCGGATTCTTTCACTTTTAATGTCGCACTCATGTTAACATGATGGGGTGTGGGTTAGTGGATGTGACATTCGTACCCAATCTGGTCAACCAGTTTGGGGTACTTTGACCAAATTCGAGGGAGAAACTAAAAAAAAAAACTAATGTGAAATTGAAGAAAATGGAGTACCTTGTATGCTTAAATTTCTATTATCACTCCCTTTCCTTTTGTCTTCTTCCAAAATTTTCCTCTTCATAAATAGTTTCTCCTCAAGTTTACCGTATATGAATTATTTTTAGCTCAACCACAGCCCAGTCCATACATGAATCTATATTTACGAATCTTAAAGTTTAGATCATAGAGGATCCGACCTGACCTCTAGATCCGCAACTCGTATCAGATATCTCCACCTGAGTCCGAGCAACATAGGATCTAAGTATACAGTAAAAGATCTCATGACAACCTCTTAATGTGAATACGTTCTGGAGTGGAAATCTCATAACAAGGTAGTAATAGTCATGGGAGCAACAGGAACGGGAAAATCTAAACTTTCCATAGATCTAGATGGATGTGTTTGTCAATTATTCACAACCTCTGAATCGACTAGATCTATGGAAAAGCTAGATCTACCCGTCCTGTTGGACCCATAACAATCACCACCTTATATTTTTCTGAAAGGAACCATATATAGTTAGATCTCTAAGAAACTAACAATTAAGAGACTAATATTATTTGTAAGAAAAGAATGACTCAATGTTTATTGTGTAAAAATGGTAGCAAATTTGTTTCATTCTTTTTCTGTAGAAACAATGTTGTTTATATGATGCATGTATCTCTCTATATATTGTAACTTTTGCTTGTAATCGGTCAAGACACGCCTTTTTAAACACGTGGCAATTTTTAATTTGTTTTTATTTTGACTTGAAGCTGACACATCATTTAAACACATGGCATCAACTTGTTTGCCTAAAGTCATAATAGACAAACTAAAGCACAAGTACTATTTAAGCAAAACTATGGCACTTCCATGACTTCTTGGGGTTCACCCAGGGGCAGACCCACATGCACCCGGTAACTTTTTAAAAAAAGTCATATATATATATACATACATATATATATATATATATATATAGACAGTTGTTAAAATGAATATATATAGTTAGTTGTGCACCCTAATAAATAAAAGTTGTTGTAGGCGCACTGGTTGAATGCGCCAACTCGCTATGGCACCGCGCGAGATCAATTCCCAGCGAAGGCAATATTTTCTTAACTTTAATTCAACCTATTCTCTTAAAAAAAAAAAATTAAAAATTGCTTTTATTAAAACTCGTTTTTGCCACCTCATCTGGCCTCACCCCCTTTTTTAACCATCTTTTTTTGTCATCCGGTCACATTCTTTTCTTAATTGAATTTAAAAATAAATAAAAGCCATAGCACAATTCTAAACAAAATATAAGACTAATTTTTCCTAGCACAATTCTAAACAAAATATATAATTGCTAGAAAATCTACAACTTACAAATATTCTCCACTGCATAATTGAAGTCCTATTCCTATTATCTTTGCGTAAATTGATAAGTTCTTCTTTATAAGCATTTTTTTTTTGCAATAATTTTTTGTTGATTCTTGTGATTTGGGATTGATAGATTTTTGACGAAAAATAATTCTTCTCAACCAAGTACTAGTTTTATATACAAACAAATCAAAATTTTGATTTATCAGAGATAGTGAAGCTTTTAAAAATTCAATTTACTTTGAGTAGTACATCTTCTCTTGCAAACATTCTTCCGTTTTTGTCAATTTACCTTCAGATTACGTGGTTCAGATTATGTGTTATTCTACCTTTTTTTTATATAGATTTTTAATTGGTTGATTGCAATAAATTCTTGACAACCATTACAACTTTAAATTCTTTATTGCAACAATAAAGATATTTTTATGTTAAAACGTTTCATTATCCTCTTTAATTGTAGGTTAATGATGCATTAGATGTATTTAATAGATTATTGAAATGAATAAAAAAATTGAGAAAAAAGATAATTAAGAATAGTGGCCATAGAAAGGTGTCATATAT
>JAJOOH010001911.1:0-21660 GCA_029582605.1 Solanum gracilifrons | reverse complement strand
AATAATACCTTTATCAACAACAGGAAGGTGTAAAAATTTCCCGTCATGCATTGTATGTAAAGCATCAACAATAGGCATATCTATTGAAGCACATTCTGGATTGGGGGTCATTACCTGGATGTTAGATGCAAACAAAATGGAAGTTATTAGAACTTCTCTCAAATCTCAAGAAAGGAAGGAAAACAAAAAAGATTGAAAAAATCCAAGTTCCAATAATTCAAAGAACTAGTATTGTTTAAACCTTTTACTTCGATAATGACCAGCGAGCTATCCCGAAAAAGATACCCCCTCAATTATCGAGAGAGAGAGAGAGAGAGAGAGAGAGAGATTACCCTTTCGACGAGAGTGGATTCAGGGGAAAGATCTTGTGCTATGACTCGCATCAATAAGTCCTTTGAACTGCAGAGCACATGAGGCAAATCTTCTCATTAGATGATTAATATATGCCATTACACTATAGCTCAGAATTGATAAATGTAAACGAGTGAATACAAGGGGAACACTACTAACGTTAAAATCCCTCGTGGTTTGTTGTCAACTGTTATGATTGCAGAGCTTGTTCGACATTCGAGCATCTTTTTGGCTGTGGCTAGAACAGTATCATTTGGTTCAACTGTAACAATCCTAAAAACACCACAAATCAACAATAGACAGTGACTCGCCTGCGGATTACTTAAAAGGTTAAACTAATCTAAAAATGAAGGTATACATACTTTGAATTTTCAGAAATGATGGTAGACAATGAAGGCCTGAACATTCTCTCCCGAAGTGCTTCTATAAATGTATTTGAACTTGCTAAAAACAAAAAAATATGGAAAGTTAATAAATGCATTTCAAGACCAATCAAAATCATCATTCAATCACATGAACTTGACAAACACAGTCAGTATATAGACACTCCTACACTATGCCAATGAAGAATAGTAACACAAAACTAAACTAACCACACCCAGTTGCCCCCCAGTGTTTTTCAACTCCCTCAACGGCAGCTGCAATGGCCTTTCCTTTCTCAGCTGCCCTTTCGAGGCGAGCAATCGCATCATAAAGGCACTTTGCAATATCAAGCAAAGCAACGACCTCTCCATTATCTACAACTGGCAAATGTCTAAATTTTCCTGTTGTCAGAACAAACATACGATGTTGGAAAGGTGTTCAAGAAAGTTAACAGCTTGAGTTATTTCAAATACACCAACCTAGCACCATTTTCTGCAAAGCTTCCACGGCAAGTGTGTCAGAAAGCACAAAAACTGGATTTTTCGTCATTATCTTTGAAACTGGTGTTTCCTGTATATTAACTTCTGGAGCAATAACCCTTGTTGCTATATCCTTCAATTTGTCCAAAGGAAATAAAAGAAAAGGATGCATGAAGAATTAGTTAAAGATATCACCTTAATGGGTAAAGGAAAAGCATCAGCAATATAGGCAGCTCTACAGAGGTCTATTTACTAAAATTTTACAGCCTTTTTGCATGATCAAAGTCAAACCTTATCTGTCAGGATACCACATAGTAATGCATTTGAATCAGTCAACAACAAAGCATCAACTCTGCGAGCAGCCATCTTGCGGCAGGCTTCATAAATACTTGTAGTATCAGGTATTGTAAGGGCTTTTGACAGCCTCAATCTTTTAACTGTGCGTTCTCCAGTCAGTCCCCTGTTCCAAATTTGTGAGAAACAAATATCAAAATTCAAATAAGCACACAAAATGATGATTACAACTCAAAGTGACTATTATTGATCCCAACTCGAAAGCAAAACAAGTTTTTTAAATATTAGTTATCCTCGCTAGCAAAAGAATCTCGTAGCTATGCTTTGTTCCTGAATAAAATTTCATTGCATGTGGCAAGAACATAACAAAGGACCATATACTTAAATTGCTAAGCAATCTCCAAAAGTTGCATTAGAGAAAAAATAAATCAACCACCTAAAAGGGGACTGAATTCAAACCAAAAATCTGATCAAACAAGAACCTCAAGGAACCTGCATAGTATAGCCAATTGAACTACTCAAAATGAATGGTGGGAGCATTTGAGTATTGGACATGGGTGTAAAGTGAACAAGTCATCCATAGACGATTGCAGCATACAATTAAGCACTTCCATCAAGCAGTTTTTCAACATCAGATAAGACTTCGCTGTGAGAATAACAATCACTGAGCTGAGGTTCCAACTATAAAATATTTTTCCATACTGCCAAACATTCTAATATAGAGTATAAACTCTTTTCTTTTCCCTCATATAGCTATAAGTAAGCAGCAAAATAAATCATTGATATCCCTGACTAAGAGCTCATATCCATCTCCAATGTTCAAGTCGGGGGAAGAAGCTCAGTGGAAGAATCAAGTAAAGCTTAATTTCACATGACAAACATTTCAAGTCGGTGGCAAAACTAAATCCAACACTATTAATAATATATGATGGCCACAATGGTATGGCACCACCAACTTCCCCAAATTTACTAGCACAAAGTCCAACGATGTACCTAAATGAGAAAACATCCACATCTCTACGAACTTGAGTATTGGAATCAATACATTTCACAACTAAAAAGATTGATTTTGAGTTCGATCCTACCTGACAAAACAGAGCTAAATATATTCCTGACACTATAGAAACCTTTGCTTTAATGTTTCTAGAAACAAACTTATAAAATCCAGATTAACATTACTTCAATAAAGGAATTAAGCATACATGGAACGAGATACAGAAATCGACTTCCGGTGAGCAGAATCCGGTTGTACTCCTCCATTTTCCGCGGCTGCTTTCTTCTTAGCGAGTGAAGAAGCGTTCGTCAACGATATGCTTCTCCTCGATGATGATCCTCCTCCTTGACTCGTCGGCATCTGAACTCTACAGCAATCAAACTATTCAATAAAAAACTTAAACTTGAGATTTCAACGGAACCACGTAATAGATAAAATTGTCAACGGTCGAATAATGGAAAAGACGGCTCTCAGCAGAAAAAATAGGAGCAAAATATGAACAATATTGATGACGCTGTGGATTCAAGTGTTAACTGCCGGAAGAAGATTTTCCGGCGAGGAGTGGAAGGAGATGGAGGGAAACCCTACGGATGGAAGAGGAAAGGAGAGGATTAGCGTTTGAGCTGAGAATTGAATTGAATAGAATAATCTGTGGGAAAACGCCGTGATCTTGTGGGGCCTTAACCAGTAAGATCCTTCCACGTAAACCAATGACGAGGATTCCAATTTCACTGGAGCAAATGAGGAGTTGAATTAAGACAGTGAAATTTAATTTTGAATTTTACTGTTACTTCTTTGAGTCCTCAACTTTCTTTCTTTTTTTTCTTTTTCATTCGTATTTAATTTAATTCACATCCTCCCAATTTCATTTTGTGAAAACTATTATTATTCTTATAGAGCCAAATGATTCTTTTCATTAATTCAATTACTTATTTTTAATAATAAAAGTATACTAATTCAGAGCTTTTTATGTGCCTTATAATATCAAGTTAAATATATTTTTAAAATGAGGCAAAAATTAGAAGATTTGATGTTCGTATCCTAAACCTTTTCATTCTTTTCAAACAAAAGAAATATCAATTATCGTCCAATAAAATCTTCATTATTTCGGATTAATTATGCAAAGAACTTAAATTTACATAAATGACTTTTCGGAAAATAGAGAGTAAAGTAAGAGTACTACACCACTAGTAAGAAGCTAGTTTAGAATCAATTCCTTCTCCCACATCCATCAATGGTAATTACCCCCTTTCAACTTATTCTTCCTATGAAGGACAATTTTGTTTTTCCTTCCAAGACAAATATTCTTAGTTACCTGTCCAAATATATCTCCATAAATCGGATTTAATGGCTCAATCACTTATTTATTTACTAATGAAAAGATATCAGGACTTCTTGTTTCAAACAGATTTAATTAAAATACATTTTGAAAAAAATTAGACTTTCATCGAAGAGAAACCAATAAAGACATTCATAAAAGTTCTCATATAATCGAGAATTCGAGATGTCAAGGTATTGTTCATGTACAATATGACAAAGCATGGGGGCGGCAAGTGTGATTTTTGAAGTTAGAGGAAGAATATGTAGTTATAAGAAGAAGAAGAGAAGAAAGTACTAAACACATTAGTGGGATGAAGTATATTCTAGTTTATTATACATTTTCTATTTTATTTTGTATGACGATATTTAATTAAAATAAAAGGCTAAAAGATAATAATTCAAACCATCAATCTAAATAGTTTTATGAGGAGTTAATATCTCAAATGGTCACTCAATTTTGGAAATTTATTTAGAAAAGTCATTAAACTTTGTTTTGTATCAATAAAATCACTCAACTTAAGTCCTTGTATCAATAAAATCATTCAACTTAAATCCTTGTATTCATAAAATCATTCAACTGAATTTCTCATTAAATAAAATTTGTCATGACAAAATAAATTATTTTTTATTCCTAAAATTGAATAATATTAACTCCTAAAATAAATAAAATAATATCTGTTTTGCGGATTAAGTTAAATGTTCATATATGAAATTATTCTCATTTTTCAGTTGTCTCTAATATTTCAAAATCTATTTTATTTGAATTTCGCAAATTAAAAGCTTCATATCTTTTGAATATTTGTATAGCGGTAAGATTCACAGAAATCCTTTGCCAACTACTGGGCGATTTTAATCCTGTTAAAAAATGGGGATAACATATCTTGAGGTTTTCTAGACGTTATGTTATTTAGCATAGATATTTTAGTTACAAGTGTGCTAATAAACCTAATTAATGAGTGCTATACTTTATTTTGGAGTGAGAAAGGAAAGAGAGAGTCAACAGCTGCCAAGGAGAAGTAACTATTTAAATTTATTTATTTATTTAAAAATATCTTAAAAGAACATTTAATTTGAGGATAAAATAATTTATTTTATCATGTTAAAATTTAGTTAATGATAAATTTAGTTGAATCATTTTTTTGATACAAAAGTCTAAGTTGAGTGATTTTATTGATACAAAACAAAATTCAATGACTTTTCTAGATAAATTTTCAAAGTTGAGTGACCTTTTGAGATATTAACTCATTTTATGAGTATCAATTCGAGTACCTTGTTCTAGATAATATAACTCTAGGTATAATGAAATTTTAACAACTAGTATATATAATTATAGACCAGATCATCATACTGCCATATATAATCTAAGGTAACTTAGATTCAAGATTTGAGTTTTATAGGTTCGTGATATTACTGAACTCATTGATCATTTGAGTTATTGGATTCGAGATTTAATAGGTTTCTTAACACATGTATTGGATTTTAGTCAAAGTTACTGAATTCAGTTGAATTGGTGACTTTTTGTACATCCGCTCAGAGGTAAAGCTAGGTGGGGTTCATGGGTTTGGACGAATTCAGTAGCTTTTCTGTAGACCGTATATTTGTATTAGAAAATTAATTAAATATTTATGTATATTAATATATGAACCCCTAATAAAGTTGATTGACGGTTATTATCAAAATTTAAAATCCCAAACTATTAATCCTGGCTTCGCCTATGCTGATCCGCTCCCGGATGGTTTACACAAAAGAAGATGCTTTGCCTTCCATCTTAAGGCTTTAGCATGTTTCTAGCTACTTCTCTTGAGGAACAAGCATGGAATCAATTTTCAAGACCATAATAAATTCTGGCGACAAATGTTAAATTGAAAAGAAATACTACTGTGCAATCGTCAATACATATTTCCCTGCAACTCAGAAAAAATGTTAGATTGGGCACCAATTATTATAGGTTACCTTCTATTCGTGCTTCTTTCGCCTGGGCTCATATTTCAGCTGCCGGGGAGTCAGCGTCACGTTGAATTCGGCAGCTTCAATACTAATGGCAAAGCCATTCTCCTTCACACACTACTCTTTTTCGTCTTTTTTACCATCCTCATTTTGGCCTTTCGCATTCGTATTCTCTTTGGGTAGCAGCCCGGGGCGGAAGGTTCATCCGAACATCTTTTCACCAAAAAGCACAGTACTATACATATGAAGTTGAATTTTTTAATGAAAAATCTTGACTTCTTCGTAGGTTTTTTTTTTTTTTTAAAAAAAAGATGAATAAAAGTTATTCTGGGATTTATTGGGTTTTTACCTTTTTGTAATGTTATAGTTCTGTTTTTCCATCTATTCATGTTTTGTAAATGCAAGGGACATTCTAATCAATGTGACTTTTTAATTAATGGTGTCTACTAAAAGAGGTACGTTTTGGGCATCTAAGGTGGTACTGGTACACTTTTTTTTTTTTGGATTGGTTTAATTTTCCATAGATGTGTGGAGTAAGTTGATTTATTGTAATATCTTATAGTAATAGACAATGCAAATCAAATACTTTGTATACTTTATTGCTCGTTTGAATATGGGAGTACGATATCAATGGCTCAATTTTATAATCGTTATAATAAAATATTTCCTTCCAAAAACTACTTTATTTTAGAGGTCATACATAAAATTTCTATTAAAAATAGTAGGTACACCACACTTACCATATCTCAAACAATGTAATCATAGATTTTAAAAGCATTTTTTGAGATTATTTTTTTTTTTGCAAAATATCTATCTGATCATAAAAATTGTCTAGTTTTGCAGGGACTTGAATCTCAAAATCTGGTTCAAATTTGTTGGTGGGCAAAGATAAATGTTGGTTCTTTTAAATTATAAAATTGCCCAAACTTTTTTATAAAGTTTATCTTCTATTACTAAGAATGTGTTTAAAAAGAAAAAAATAATATATAATTTACAAAAAGAAGAAGAGATATGTCTGACCTAACTAACCAACAATTATTAAAATATCTAGTGAAATTCCACAAGTGAAGTCTGGATAGGATATAGTGTACGTAGACCTTACCATTACCTCGTAAAGGTAGAAAAACTGTTTTTGAAAGACCCCCGACTTGAGAGCAACAAATCCAAGTACAAAAAAATGTAGAAAACATAGCAACTAACACGGTGAATCAACAAAATAGTGTGATAATTGAACACAATAAACAACTAATGATGCAAGATATGAAATGTAAGAACTATAATAATACCAGGTGATATCATGTACACAAAGAATACATGAGTAGGCTAATACGACGACTGACATGGTGCGCTATACTACCATCCGGTCAAATACATAAAAAGGCTAGTAATACAATAACTCTTAGATGCATACCAATTTTTTACCCTAATTCGTGACCTCCATACATTCCTATCTAAGGTCCTTAGTAAGCTGAATATGTGTCATATCTTGTCTGATCACCTCACCCTAATATTTTTCGGCCTACCTGTACCTCTCCTCGATCCACTATATTCAACCTCCCGGCTCCCACACTTCTCACTAGGGCATCCGCACTTCGTCTTCACATGCACAAGTCATCTCAGTCTCCCTCCCTCATCTTGTCCACCAAGAAGTCACTCCTACTTTGTTCCAAATATCCCCTATTTCTAACTTTATTGCTCTGAATATGCTAGTCCATCCATTTCAACATCTTCATTTCCGCCACTTGCATTTTCTGGACATGAGAGCTCTTGATTGGCCAACACTCCACTTCTTCAATAAATTCAATCTAACCACAATTCGGTAAAACTTACCTTTAAGTATTGATTGACTTATTAAGTAATAATTTGAACAATTTTTGGACCAATTATTTTAAAATCAAACTATTAACTGAAAATATTTTTATTCAATTTAGCAAATTTTAAGAGCATTTTTGACCATTTTCCATAAATATAAGATAATGAGTTTCCTAATACCACTCATCCCTAATCTGGTACAATTATAATTCACATACCACTTCAATTGACTGCTAAACTACTCTTATATAGTCAGATCCGTCCCTTTCTTTTCTTTTAGACTTTTTTGTCCACTTTTTTTTCTTTTTCTGGATCTTTCGCTTTTATCCTCACACTTTCCCCATTTCTTTACTCTGTTCAAATCAACGAGCTAATTTTCCGATTAACAATGGAGGACTGGGGCCCAGTTTTGATAGCAGTGGTGCTGTTCGTGCTGTTAACTCCGGGTCTACTATTCCAGCTTCCCGGCCGTGGAAAAACGGTTGAATTCGGGAACATGCAAACCAGCGGCATTTCCATTTTGGTCCATGCCGTAATTTACTTTGGCCTCATCACTATCTTACTCCTTGCCATTGGCGTCCATGTCTATGTCGGCTAAAGTAGTTTTTACCTTCACTATTTGTAAGTTTGTAACAATCTCTCTCAGATCTTTATTAACCTCTCTCTTGCTTATAGAATAGTAGCAATTGATCTTCCATTTTCGATTTCTTAATTTGCTACTACCATATTGTATCAATTGGGTGAACTGTTAATACTTAAAAGCATTATGCACTGCTTCTCTAATTTTACCTTCACTTGGTGCATCATTGTACACGATTATTAGATTCTCCAACTACAACAAGAGACACAGTGAAATCCCACAAGTGGAGTAGATTGTACACACACCTTACTACTACCTCTTGGGAGGTAGAGAGGCTGATTTTAAAAGACATTCCTCTCAAGTACAACAAATTCAAGTACAAAGAAGAAGAAAATAGCATGGAAAACATCGCAACATTGAAACACAATAAACAATTGGCATATATTTTTTTTAAGACTTCGTATGGAATAATGGTCCTGCTTCAAGTACTAAGATTTAAAAAAATTGAACTAGTATTAGAGACGGATCTAGGATTTGAAGTTTATGAGTTCTTACAATGCGCTCAAGTTAATGTAAAGTAATAACTGGATTCA
The DNA here is from genome assembly GCA_029582605.1 of Solanum gracilifrons. Classification (NCBI taxonomy): domain Eukaryota; kingdom Viridiplantae; phylum Streptophyta; class Magnoliopsida; order Solanales; family Solanaceae; genus Solanum; species Solanum gracilifrons. The sequence goes on along the minus strand of JAJOOH010001911.1, from coordinate 12,927 downwards.
CAATCAATTATTTATAAATATTTTGTGAATTTTGTAATACAAATATAAGTATGAACTAAAGTTACTGGGTTGCCAGGAACCCATACCTTAGGCTAGATCCACCCCTCTAGTATCCATCCAACAATCCGAATTGTGGAAAATATTAAATCTCATTCATCCATAAGTATTTAAGAATTGTATGCTTTGCTTAATATTCTATAGTAACTGAGTTTGAAACATTAGACTATACATGAAGGAGAATGACTTGTGGTCAATGTATAGATTTGTTTTCATTTTGCCACTGCTTGATGTTACCTCTGCCAATATGAGATATGCAAAGCATAGCTATGATAAATCTTCTCAACTGGAAATAAAGGATTGACATAGCTGGTCCAACTAATTTGAGATTGAAGAGTAGTTGATCGATTGTCACTGCTGAATATTGTTTGCCTTTAACTTACACTTCATTGTTCAATGGTCAAGCCATTCCATTTGGGTATCTCGACTCGTCTTGCTATTCACTTTTCCTTTTCTCCCTTGTTTGAATCTTCAATCTTATCATATACATCTGGAATTCTACTCTTGCCTAATAGAGAATGGGCATGACCCTTCCATGTTCTATCGTCCAACGGACGGGCTATTTTGAGTTCTATATTTAGGTTTGGTTGGATCAGTCGCATCTGACTCTGATTGTAGTTTCAAGTTCACATGTCGTACTAGAAAACAGGGGCTAATGTTTGCAATGGTGACATTTCCTGATGTTGCATTCTTTCTTCGAGGATGAAATGAAGAAAAGCTGAGGACAAGTCGAAGAAAAGTAATGAAACCCGCTATAGGCACTAACTCCCCTTTTACTTCCTCATACAACATGTTTGTCTGAATACTAGCAGCAGGCCTCCCATGAGTTTGTTCTCCATGGGGATTGCCGTGAGATACCTGCATACTAATATTCTATATGCCTCAGTACCTTTAGCACCATTCACTAATATATCATGTCCTTTTAAGTTGAACTACTCTCACTTCTCGAGTTAATTTTATGTATGGTCACCAACCTCATTATAATAGTTAAATGCAAAGCTTTTTATTTTCACATTGAAGTATGTGAATAGCTCAAAATATTACAAATGACCAGGAGGTCAAATATACAGAATCAGGTTATGATAAGTCTATTGCAATAGCATTTTTGACTACCTATAATTTTAACAAAAGATAATTGCAATAGCTTTTCTAATTCCGTCACTCTCCCTCCTTCCTTCTCTCTCACACAGACAACTCTAAAAATTGAAATGGTGATACTCACTCGAATTTCTAAAAGATCCTTGAAAACCCTCCTATCGCTAAAAAGCGAGGTTTTCACCAGCACTTGAGCTAGTAGCCACTTTCTTAGATAGGGCTTTCGGCTAGTTTGTGTAAGCGTCTTTGTAAGCAATACCCCGAAAACTCCGACAAAAGAGATTGAATGCCAGGTTAGTTCACTTATTTCGGGCATCATCTTACGTCATTCGTTAAGAAACTACTCTCTCCTCTCAGACCCACCACCATCATCAGCAGAACCTCCTCTGTGGGCTGCTGGAACAGTTGCTCATCTGTGGGCTGCTGGCAATAATTGCTCAGGCAATAAGGAAATCTATGGATCGAGTGAAGTGGGACTATAGAGAGCAAAGTAGATCACTGCTCTTGGTCAGTGGGCCCCAAAGGTGGCGTCAAAGCTTGTGTGGTGCCAAATGTAGTCTTTCATGTTAGCAATACTAGTTTGTAGACTTTATTATTGACCTTGAACACAAGCTTTACCAGCCAACTGGTTTGACCTTTGAAACTTTTTTCTCATACTCAGTGTTCGTCGTTTCAGGCATACTCCTGTTAGCTCTTCATGCGTTTGGCTAACACGGAAAATCATACCTTTTTTATTTGGTGTTTTGACCGGTGTGATCGGAGTATTAGCTATATTTCTATTAACCAGTAAAAGAGTAGTGTCAGTAATGAGCTTATTGTGCTGTGTCTACTCTGTTTCATGTATCTTTGCTGATCAAATGTTGTTCTCTTGGCTAGTTCTTTATCGCAGTATAATTTGGGCATAAACAACTCATGCCTTCTTGTTCTTGAATGACAAAGGAAGTCTTCATAACCTTTTGTTGATGCTGATTTTGAGGCGACTAAAATTCACTCACTTATCAAAGAAAAAAAGAAACTCCTAATCTTTGATTTGTTCGATTTCTTCTGGAGTTCAACTCGGAATTCCAATACAGATGTGTCGGGATTATGAAATAGTGGCGGAGTCAGAATTTTTACTAAGAGATTCAAATATGGAGAAGTAGGGTTCGGATGAACCCCTTGCTTCCACCTAGCTTCTGCCCTTGTTATGAAATGGAAGAAGTTAATAATGAGGTTCCTTGTTCGCTGGTTGATCAACTATGTGTACAGAATATGTCGAAATGGAAGTATAGTAAAATGATCTTTAACCTCTCGATATATAATAAAACTACTGCAAATTCAATTTTGTTTCTCATGTTTTTCTCCATTGTAAAATTATCATTACTTTAACATTGTTTTCCGCTACCACTATATAATGCATTGGTCCATTATCATTTTAAATTTTGTGTCTACTCAAATATCATCATATAAAACTCAATAGAGAAGATTTAAAATTGAAAAGGCGTAGTGCAATTTTCGTTTGGAAGAGAATCATGAGATCTCATGCTCAAATTCCAGTAGAGACAAAAAATATTAGGTGATTTCTTTTCTTTTGTTCCAACCTTAGTGGATAGAGTTATCTTATACTTGTTGGTGGTGTGAAGTGATAAATATTCCGTGAAATTAGTCATGATACGTGAAAGTTGATCTGAACACTATGATAATAGTTTTTGTTTTGTTTATGAGCCTATGAGGTGTATGATACGATACAAAAATGAATTAGACTCAATGTGGTCTCAAATGCCATCTTTTTCATGAGATTTCCAATTTTCTTTCAGTTGGATGTGAGTGCACCAAAGCGTTGATGGAGTTAGGTGTATGTATATGCCTTCTTTTTTTTTTGTGTAAAAGGACTCGAGAATCATTACCTTCTGAATGTCCTTTTTATTGCCCCCAATTCGACCAACCAATAAGAAGGGGGGCAGAGGAAGCGAGTTGGTTATGGATTCTATTAAACTCAATAATTTTATATTTGTTGTGAAAAATAACTTAAAAATTAAAATTTAAAATTTAAACATAATAAATTTAAAAATTCTGATTCCGCTTTTGCCGCTGGGGAATTCAAAAGGAATACTACCAACCAGAAAATGAGTTTCAATAATTGTGTTCAAAACAGGCCATGCAATATACTTACCAGTATTATAGGCCGCACGAGCTAATAATAGTGAAGTTTTACGGCACTACTTAATGGGTTGTGAATTGTGATGTACAAAACGAGAGTTGGTTTTTGTATGTCAATTATATATATCTTTTTAGTTTTATGTTTTTTAATAAGAAATTTTTAATTTTTCATATAAGAGATCTAAAAAAAATTTACTTCACTTCTATTCAATTTATAAATGGTTAAGAAATCTCTTTTTGTTTCTTTTCTTTTAGAGGCCAATAGATCTCATTTCACCCGCCATAAGTCACAGTTGGTTAACACTTTATTTTGGACTACAAATAGTAATAATAATATATTATTATTTTAACCATAATAGTAATATTAATATATTTAAGCAATTCCAGGAATATTTCAAAAAATGAAAAATTTGTGAAGTAGAGCGTAATATTGTATCTAAACTGTGTTTTTTTAGCATGATATTTTTATTTTGGTTTGTACGCCACTTTGATCATAGGAGGGGAATTTCTGCTTGATATGCAGTATATATATATATGACATAATAATGATGAATATGGCAAGGATTATAAAAGAAAAACACATTTTTTTTTTATAAAAATGGAAATTAGGTTAACAAATGATTGAAAAGAAATCTTTAGAAAATGCAATCGGAAAGAAACATAATTGGAGTGAAAGGGACCTTAATTGGCTGTTTTTGTGTTATTTAGATGTTTATCATCAACCACTACCTATATATGTCGTGGAACACCATTAGCCAAAAGCCCAAAACCTAATTTATATCAAAATGTCCTAAATTATTATCTATAAATCCACCAACTTAACTACTTTTCTTTCATATATATATATTACTCCATCTTTTTCTCCCTCCAAAACTAGGGTTTCCTCATTATACAACTACCATGGTCATGGCAGCCAATAGTATATTCTTGGTCTCTTCATTTATTCGAAAGAGGGATGCAATACGAGTACTTCCTCATGGGATCATCCACCTTAGTATGCTATTTCTTTGAAAAACTTCTATTAAGATAAGAAATTCTCCAATAAAGCTGTTAATATCAGGTGAACTCCTATATTCTCATCCATGCTTGACTTCACAATTATGAGGAATTCAGTGTGATGTTATGGAATTGTGATGTTGGAATGGCTCAATCTAATAAAAGTTTCCAAACATTTTTGGTTATTTTAATTTGATTGAGCCGTGCCAATATCATATTTTCTTTGTACAAGAGTCTTGATGTATGCTTTTTAAAAAGTGCCCAAGTTTTGAAATATTCTTGTAGGTTAAAGTTTGATTGCAGATTTACTCATATTCCAAAAGTTTAGTGTGTGTTCAGAAAATGTTTTCTTAAAAAATATTTTTCAGAAAATAAGTGAGTTACTTATTTTTTGTGTGTTTCAGTAAAAAAAATATTATTCTAAAAGTATTTATAAATAATTTAGACAAATAATATGAAAGGTAGGGGATGTGGGGGTGGTGGGAATAGGGGCATAGGGCTGTAGGGGGTAGGGTGAAGATAAGGCATGCTGACGGGAAAACATAATCAAGGTGGAATGCTACTTATAGAATATGTTTACGTTACCCTCATTTTTAAGGATCCTGTTTTCCTAGAGAAAACATTTTTCAAAATTTTGACCAAACAACATGAGAAAATCAGAAATTATTTTCCTCAATACCAAACACACCGTTAATGTCTTTCAATTTTTTTCCAATTCTTTGTTAGTGGCGTTTACATAATTTGTATTGTAATCGTATATTAATATTTGAAAAGGTGAACAAATGAATAAAGTATTAGGAGTATAATGATGAGCAATTCCATTTTTCATATTTATACCAATATTTTCATTTTTCTCATTATACTCAATATTTCCATTTTTTTCATTATCTATATAACATCATGACACTACTTGGAACAAGGTATATCCCTCCTAGACTTCTGTTTATGAGATATTTGAAAGGAAGCATCTTTTTTCCCCTTTTTTTAGGGTCTTGATTTTGGCCAAATTTGCCAACTTGTTCTTCTTGGATCATATATAAAGACGGTATATTTTTTTGTTTTTTCTTCAATGTTATTGATTATATTCCTAATTAGGTATCTATCAAACTGTCAAATATGTCATATCTCTCATGGTACCAAGTCAGTAGTTTGGTGAATAAATAATTTTTTATGTATATTCATATTTATAGAATCGAATATTTTTATTCCAGACAGAATGACATGATTAATAATTGGAAGAAGACTGAAATAAGATTTGAGAAAAATATATATTTAAGTTATATGAACTTTGTAAAAATATATATATATTTTTTTTTAAAAAAAAGCATTTCAAATGTTAATATTCGAATGGATTTCCTTTTTGTAAATAAATAAATAAAACAGATTCTGCATATCCTTTAAAGAGTATAAATAAATAAACATCTAATAGCTAGATGCAATTCCTTCTCTTTTTTTTTTCTTTTCTTTTTTGATGGTGTAGGTTGTAGCTAGATAATTAAAAAATTGCCTCGTATCTTTGAACTTTTTGATAAATCTATCTCAAGAAGAAGTCACATTTTAATAAATATATTAGTTTTATCCTTATAGTTTTTTTTGTGTGTGTGGGGGTAGGGGTGGGGGGGGACTTGGGAGCTCTTGTGAAATGTTTCAATCCTCGAACTCGAAGTATAAATATGAGTATATTATTATACACTTCTGTATATGATCGAACATATTATGTACTATAATGTTTTCCTCCCATGTATACTATAGTATAACGTTATATTAGGCTACGTGACGTAATATTTTGTATTGGGCATTACATTTTTGAAATTTTTCCTTCCTTTTCTTTTGTAGAGATCTGCTCATAGAACCAATTACAACAGAACTAACAATCCGATGGATTTGCAGTTTTCTAGTTTATTTTTCGGTAACATTTATCCACATCGAATATTTATATCAAATCATTAGATGTATTAGACATGATATGCATTTGTACACCATTTCTTTCACTATAAAACTATGATAAATTATTATATATTTTTACCTTATTAAATTTCTTAATTATGATAAATAAATATAGTTTGATATAAATATTTGGCGAGTTTTTCCAATTTATTTTTCCCTTAAAATCATCTTAAGCATTGGTTGTGTCAAAATGGTAGAACAGATGAAACTATAGGTCGTTTGAATTATTTGTTGATTAGTAGGCTATCGAACACTGTCTTAATATTAGCCTAGTTAGGTAGTTTTTGACTTTTGATATTAATTATCATATGTTATTTACTATATTTAGGTGATTGTACCTTATTGTTGATTTTACGATTCCTTGTTTGTATGCTCACATTGCTTTCCTATGAGTTATCATGTTTTTCTTCACTGTTGTTTTTTATTTCTATTACTACTTTGATTTGCTTCACTTGACCCGAAGGTCTTTTGACCTCCAAAAAGTAGAGGAAAAGTTTGCATACACTCTAGCCTCTCGAGATTCCATTTTGTAGAATTTCACTGGACTGGGTATGCTTGTGTAAAATCTTGACCATTTTAAGTTCAATGCTATCTTTCATCAGTACAAATATTAAATAAAATATTGAATAACTTTGTTCAAGTGAACATGTGAAAAAAATATCATGTTGTTTAGTTGAGTGTTTTCTTTAATACAGTTAAAATTTTAGGGATCAAATCAACTTGTGCCCCTCTCGTTGGGTAACCTTGTCCATCAAAATTGGAGAAACGAAAATAAATCACCTTGTGTACTACTCTTTAGTTGAGTAATTTATTTACTCTTAAAGTCAACTTTTTTTTATTTAGAGCAACAATTATGAAAAACTTTTCAATGTGCAAAAGTTTATTTGTATTTTTAAAATCCAGGAGTGTTTGTTCTATTCTCTAAAAGATACTAATCATGAAGCAATCATCAACAAAAAGGGTAAAAGGGAGGGTGATGGTCACAACTCACAACTTCACTTTGCACCACTTTTTAAAATTTAAAAGTTACAAACCACCAAAAGATCTTCCCCTTCAAAAGAACAACAGCATTATTCATAACTCACACAGTTTTTAAATAATTTAATTTCTTTGGTTGCTAATAGCCTGTTGTGTACAAGTATTTCTGATAAAATATCATGATCATGTTGGAATAAGAAATAAACCAGCATATGATGTTTAACCAAAGTGCAATCAGATTAACACTCAAATCATATCAGTGAGATAACATATGGTTAGTTGAGTAATTACATACTGAAAGTTCATCCATAGGTGACAAATCCACAAATAAGGTTAGCATTAATAAAGAGAATTTTTACCACAAGCCAATGATTATCCTGATATGTCCTCTATTATTCCTTTGCCATCCGTGGCATCAAACAAGAAAAAGTTTTTAAGAGGATCACCTTTTCCAGATATTGCTTTTATAACCTCCTATATGGATAAAAACAAAAGAAACACATAAGCGAAAAAGTCGAGAGGTGCCAATAATATTTTTGAACAAGACAGCAGCATAATCACCTGTCCAAGGACTCCTCCTATAATGGCACAAACTGGAGGAAATTCAACTCTAGCTGCTAACAACCTTTGCAGGAGAGGAACCAGGATCTGAGATTCATTTATGCACTGCAAATCAAGAGGCAATTTCGTTAAGGACTTGGAGGTGATGCATTACATTAATATATTTGTGCACATCGAACTCTGGAATATACCTGTGCCTCACAAAGTTCCTTCCTCAACTTCAGAACATTTGGAAGGTCATCTGCAGAAGTATCTTGAGGATTTCGCTTTTCAAGCACTTCAAACCTCTCTAGAACTGCAAAGAGTTACCAGTCCACAAGTCAAGGACAAGACACTTGAGTAAATTTACTGTTTCACTTAAGGTATGCATCAAAATGTACATTAGTGGGCTTCCTATTACTTTGTCACCATAATAATTTCAGTGAAAACCAACACCAAGATAACTGCTTAATTATTTTTGGGGTCCAGGCTACCGAAGAATGGAATATTACCTAGATCGCTACCACTCAACTATAATCACAACAGATAATAGAACTTTTGTAATTTCAGAAGGCCACATCTATCATATGTGAGGAAGAACACAAAAATCATAATTCTGGAAAGCACCCTGTCATATTCTCATTGGTAATTGATGCTTTTTTTGCAGCAAATTATTAGAATTTGAACACCAGAAATAGGCAGTTATCTTGTAATATGAGCTTGTAGATTAGAAGAATGGTGGTTGTGGGAAGGGGAAGACCAGGAAACAGTGCTGCACCCTCTCTAAAAGTGAGCGCATTGGTTCACGTTCTAAATCCCTAATATCAAAGTGGAAGCAAAGATCCTGAGAACTTAGACATGCCACGTAGTGATTGGGTCTGACTGCAACCCACTGATCTCTCTCCCTGTTCTTGTAACTACATAGCTGAAATTCACATTTAACATTCATGCACCAGATAGCAAAAGTGGATTTATAGAGCATCTTTCAATCTGCATAAGAAATTAGAACAACCTGAGAAATAGAGTACCTCTCATGGCAAAATATAGCTTTGACGTTCTCTTGGGTAGAGATCTCCAGGGGACTGCAATGGCTTCCTGCAGAAGAGTAGGTAAGGCAATAGCCATTTGAAATGAAAATCTTATGAAATACTCTGGATCACAGAAAACCTATTAACTTCAGGTTAAGAAACCATCACAATTTAGTAACTCCGGAAAGACCACCTATTTGTTCATTTACAGGGTACAGCACAAAGTCATAAGTCATAAATAAGCTCTACCAAGGATTGCCAAGCATTTGGTACTGAATTTCCTCCGCCCTTTTATCTGATTTTGAATGTTAAAGGAGATTACAAGAATAATTAGCTTATGTTACATTGTTGTCTCTCTTTAAAGCATATTATGCCTTCAAACCTCTACCTGTTCCAAGGAATTCCATACTAACTGGTCTATTATTTTTTGGAGATTGTGAGATCCTTTAAGATTTCAAATCTAGATGCAATCATTATGTCTACAGTTATGCCTGAACTGGCGTTGCAGGACTTCATCAGTGCTAATACTGGACATGGAAACGCGTTAAGGTGGATTATTTGATGTCTGGTGATGGTCGTGAAGAAAATGGAAGTGATGAAACGCAATGCACCTTAGAACCCACCAAGCAGGTGTTGAGGTGTTCACCAATGGAACTGATAATGGAAATTGTAAGGATGTTGTCTCTAGGTCGAATCAATTCTTTAATTAAACTACTATATCCAGGCAGATCGTTAGGAAATTCTTGTTACTTTGAAATGTGAAGGTTACAATCACCAAAAACTTCGCCCAACTCTATAGACAATCACATTGCAGCTACGTGTCGCCATTTAAAAGCTGCCAGATATGGGGACAAGCTTCAAAGCTGCCACATAAATGTTAGGATGTTAAGCAGATGGATATCATCTATCAAATTTTGAATAGTGTCGAAACAAGGTACTTAAAGGAAAAAAAAAGTAGTGCTAACACAAGATTTAAAGGGAAAATCATGTTTGAAAACATCATAGACATTAGGCAATGATATAAACCACCATGCAGCTGGACTGAAGCAAATTGATCTGTTTAGAAACAACATATAGAGATCCATACGGTTTCAACTATAAAATGTGAAACAATAAGTGGCTGCAATCACCTATTATTCATTAAGCATACATATGCTTTCCACTAAGCAGATATAGCTGTCATTAACTTAGGTGGAAAATCCCCCAAAGGGATAATGACTTCGACATATCTGATATTTGCTGAGACTGCAATCTTAAAAATAAAAAATATGGATAAGAATATATTATCTCATCGATAGTTGAGTAACAGCACAACATCTAAACAGGACCATATTTTCTTTATTGATACTTCGATGCAGCATACCTCAAAACTCGGATACTGTAGTTGGCATTCAATTGTTTCTTCTTTCTTTTTCTGCAGAAGCATAAGAAGGGATTTAAGAGCTTCATCAGATCTAGCAATATGATAAGCAAGATATAGGCCCTCAAGATAAAAAGTACACCTATGTGTCGAAAGGACTAGATTGAACTGAAGAAAAGGGTAAAAAGAAGATGACTCAAGCTGTATAATCATTCAACATGGAGACACTCTATCTGAGGATTAAATCCAACTGGACCAAAGGAGACCTAAAAAGAAATGAATATGGTTGTAACCTTGGAGTAGCTGTAATTCTGCAAGTCAACAAATATCTCACCGCATGAATCTCGGCATTCTACTGTATAAAATGCGACACGTCTTGGCAAATTGCGACACTTCGCATTGACCAATTTCTGCATAGGGAGCATTATCAAAAGTAAAATCATAGAAAAAAAACTAGTATTTTCATTGGAAAAATCTTCTAATTTATTTTCAACAAGCAAGAAGAATGTCCATACTTTCATCAGAAGCGAGCAACAACTGATGACAACAGCATCAAACTTCTGAAAGAATTCAACATCGAAGTTGGCCAGATCACCTAAAAATATAGCATATGAGACATAAGAAATGAAATCTTAAATGCTTCGACACCATCTGATTCTGACATTGGATAGATATAAGGTGCTTAACATGCACCTGACACTGCATATCATGAAAACCAAATAGAAAATATAGCTAAGAACTTGAGTCGGAAGTGAAATGTTAGGAACTTTCTTAATGCACCTTTTAACATGATTTGAGAGTATAAAAAGAGTTAACAGTCTGATAAGCGTAATATGCACAAATGCATAGCAGTTATATGTGTTAGGAAAAAAGAAAAATAAGTGGCAAATTAAGCTAGCTTAAGAAATCACTACCAGATCAAAGAACAACAAAAAGGGAAATGCACTGGTGTTTGATGAGTTAAGAGGAACTATGCAGGTTAAAGAGTTTGTAAATAAATTACAGTACGAACAGATCCCAACCTTTTTCAACAGAAACAGAAACCATAGGGTTGAAATCTTTCAGTGATTCACAACAAAGCTCAGCAAGTGATTTCCCACGGGTCACATTTTCATCAGGAGGAACTAAGAAATTAGCAGACAGTAGCTCTTCTGTTACAAGTCGATCATCATTTAGTGTCAAACTACCGACTCCGGCTAAGACAATGTTCTTGCAGAACTGGGAAAGAAAAAAGAGAGAGAAGAAGTTAATATAATCTGAAGTTCCTCATTTTTTAATTTAGCATCTGGAACTGAAAATATTATATTAAAACTTATCCTATCAAAGGGCCAAGAAGCATGATATACAGTTTATGCTTTGGACATAATCCAATTCCATCAATAACAAACGACTGAAAAGTTCTATTGATAAACAAGCATAGTAACTAATATGGCAATAAATATTTACTCCAAAAAGTGATTAACTGGTAGAATTGTACCTCAATAACAGTCCCTTTCAGTCCACTGACAAATATATGAGATTTGCTCAACCTGATACAAATAATAAGATAGTAGAATTTTTTATAAAAATGAAAGAACTAGATGGTCTACCAGATATCTATCTAAAATATTGTATATGTCATTCCCTTGAAGATAGAATACTGCTTTTAAAATTAAAAGTAAGTCATAGGATGAGCACACATTCCATTTTCCCTTCAAGTGAACCACAGGGACATGGGTGTCCCTCTTCCTTCATAACAAGTTATACTGGAATAAATTCTACACACGTTAAATGGGCATAAGTACAAGAATCAGATTCAGCTAATGAGTAGGAGTATGTTCAAATTGCAGTAGGCACTTGTAGTGTATTTTGGAGGATACAGGTACCATTGCAAAAGTCACGATCTTGACAGGGGTAGGCCAAGAACAAAGGAATCCATGTAACACAGAAATTTACACCTTTGCTCCTCACCTTAGTTTGAAGACATGTACACTAAACTATAGATGAGGCCAACCAGAAATCTGTCACTAAACAGAGAACTTATATGCAAGAGTGACCAATGTAGCAGTTAGCAAGTCTACTTGGTTTAACCAGTCAACCAATTAATGATTCCTCGATCACACACTAGTTGCAATAGGCTATGTCAATCAACATACAAATCTTCAATTGGTATCATCTATATGGGTTCTTTACTTCCATTTTGCTACCAACTATAATAGAAGTATAGAACATAAAACCCTGTCTTCCTAAACATACAGAAAACACTGTTTTAGGAAAAAAGAAGCATTCAGATTTGATGAAAATATTCAGCAGTATACAGAAAATCACCATCAGTTGGACTCGAACTAAAATGCACAGCTTATGTATTAAAAAGCCAACCAGAACTTTTGCAAACAAAGCATCAATATCTATTGAATCGCATCGATGGCACTACTGGGAGTTTCGCCTTTTGAAGCTTTAGTCACATAGAATGATTGAGCCATACCAAGTCAAAAAGACTTTGATGACTCAAGAAAGGAGTGTGATGGTACATAGAGATGACAAATAGGAAAGGCAAAAGCAGGGTTGGACATGTGATGCCTTGCTCTACAACAATTTTAACCAAAAAACTACAGTCAAGGTAAAACTCAATGAGTTTTACTGTTTTCGAAACCTTCATAGAGTGTTGACTACTCTCCTTAGTCCTTAGCTTTGTGGGACAACTAGAACAAGAGAAAATAGAGACACTATGTTCACATCTCCTAATCCTCAATTTCTCATGATCCATCTATTAATTGTTTAACTTACACTCCACCAAGAAATTAACGA